>QXEO01001157.1:921408-1028043 GCA_007115705.1 Dactylis glomerata
GAACTTGCCAGAGGCACTCAACTTGGCATCGGCAAACTGTTCCTTGGAGAAGTCTATCGATATCTCCAGTTGATGTCTGTCAAACTATCCTCCCACATAGCAGTCAAAACAGGAGGTCCTTGGTGGTTTATTCAACTATGGGCTCAGCTGTACTTTCAAAACCATATCCCAAACTTCCCCCTTTTGGCAAGTTGCACCTTTCCAGATGCCAAAGGGAAGCAGATCCGATGCACCAGCTACGGCCAAGCTCTGTATAGCCTGCCAGGTAGTAAACTGATCCCTCATGAAGCATCCAAGTGGTTCAGCATTTTCTTCCAAGGCCTGGACAATCCTATCTTCTTTCCTTACACGGAGGAATCGGAAAATTTTGAAAATCCAATCTCCTTCAGGCTGGACAACTTTGCCGATGACACTAGCACTCGGCAGCTATTCTCCACCGTGATCCGTCCCTGCTTCCTCCCAGTTGGCATGAGCACATCCAACAGAATAATCAAGCCTGGATACGAGTTCTACCAGCCGGTCGTAGCAGCTCGGCAATTTGGCCTTGGGCAAGTACCTCCTCATTTCTTTCTCCACCACCTCACAGAGAGCAGAGCTGACCTGCCCGATCCTCTCACCAGTCAGAGGTGTTATTCTTTCTTCGATGCTCTGACCATCCCAATTCCTAACAACCTCACTTTCGCTTCATCAACCGATGGTTTTGAGAACTGGTGGTCGATGTGGAAGACTCATGCCTTCAGGAGAGCTCTGGGACCATTGCTGGAACAGCTCGATGCTGAATATGACATCCCCGTAGAACAGGTACTGCTACTTGTAAATTTTCTTGATGCAGCTCACGACGATTCTTTTAATATCCTGCTCTGTCTCCTTGCAGCAACAAGATGGTCCAGAACCTACTAACGAGGATGGCTCCCCCTTCGAATTCCTCCCACCAGCTCCTGTGGTCCTTTTCTGCAAAAACTCGCCACCTTTGAAACAGGTCGTGATGCAGAACCAGCCGATATCACCAAAATCGGCTTCCAAGAGCCAAGCAACTTCCGGGTCAGCTGCCTCCCGAGTTCCAACTAAAACAAGAACGGCGGTGAGGAAGGTAGTGGCCAAAAAAACTTTGAGGCGCCGGAGCCCTTCTCCAGAGAGCTCGCACGTACGCTGATTCATGCCTTGGTTGATCTCATTTATCTTTGTAAACATGCTTGTGCTTACCAACTCTCCCTTTCTTACAGGTCTCCATCGAAGACACCTCCAGCGAGGAAACACAATCCAATCGAGGAGATTCAAGCTCAGCAGACTCTGAGAGAACCACCACACCGAGCCAGCCAGATGTGCCACCATCGGCTTCCAGGAAAAGGCCTGTTCCTGAACCTGTTGCCCCCCGAGCAGCAGTCGAGGCGGGGCAAGCTGTGAGCCCCAAGAGGGCTCGCAAGGGACTGCAAACTTCTTCTTCGAGCCAGGAGGCTTCGAAAGTAATTATCCTCCATACTCTTACCACTCCTTTTTTATGCCGATTCATTGCTATTCACATCGGCTAAGCACCTTTCATGCAGACGAATGACACTTCTAGTGGGAAAGTCGGGGAAGTGCCGATGCCTTCCGCAAGCCTGGATCTAGTAATCCCTGAAGGTGTAGATGAAACGGTTGCCAATCTGGCCAAGCCCTCAGCAACAACACACGAGCCGATTGTCTCGCCGTCGGCTATCCCCCTGATCTCAGGAGAGGTATGTTCGCTTCTTTCGACTCATCCTTCCCTGTTTGACGCATACTGACGCCACTTCTGCCTGCCAGGGTTGTGATATCTCAGGCTTGCTGACGTTCGACCCTGAATCCATCGAACCAGCTCCCTCTGCCGCCAACGATGAACCACGAGCAAGCGCTGTTCTACCTCAATTCCAGCGTCTCAAAGCCTTGCTGTCCTCCCCAATCGAGAAGTTGGTCGAGGGTTCTGAAGAGGTGAAGAGTGTTCTTGACGAAATCAAGGACCAACTCCCGGTAGCATTGCAGGTGAAGCTTTGGCCAGTTGTGACTCTGTCTTTCTACGGGTCAAGGGTGAAGTTGGCTCGTGAGAGGATCAATCTACGCCACGCCCAACTCCCACTGAAGGCCGATATTGCAGCCAAATGTCAGCGGCTCAATGAGAAAAAGGCGTCTCTGGATGCCAAAACTGACACCCCTGTCAGCACCGCCGAGCTTGCATCCTTAAAAAAGGAATTGGAAGATCTCGAAGAGAAGGTCCGGGCGACTAAAAAGCTCATTCATGACAAGGAAGCATTCATCGCCCGCTCCCAAGACGAAGCAGAAGGCCTCAAAGCTCAACTGAAGACTGATCTGGCAGAAATACGTGCCCTGAGCAAGCAGCTAGTGACGGGCAAGGACGATGATGACGTAGCCGAGATCGCCGAGGTGGATCGTGTCCGTGCTGACGCCCTCCGTGCCTTCGAGGCATTCCTTCAGTAGCTTATTCATGTAACCTGACACCTGCTCGTAACAGTCTGAACCTCGAGAGTCGATGGCTGTGCACTGTTTATTTGGCCGATTTCATGTATCGGCCCCCATGTTTCACTGGATATATTTTTTTACTGGCCGATTTCATGTATCGGCCCCCATATTTTACTGGATATATTTTTTTTTACTGGCCGATTTCATGTATCGGCCCCCATATTTCACTGTCCATCATCCCACATGCTTGGGAAATATTTCTTGAGATGCTGACCGTTGACAGCCACTGGGAATTTCACACCGTCCAGCTCCTCAAGCATGTACGCGTTGCCCCTTAAAACTTGGTCGACCCTGTATGGCCCGTGCCAATTTGGAGACCATTTACCGTATGCTGCATCCTTAGTTCCCAATGGCAATACAGCTTCCCATACCAGATCACCAACGTGGAACTCCTTTGGTCTCACCTTCTTATTATATGCACGAGCTACCTTGGCTTTGTTCTCTTTAATTTTCTCAAGCGACCACAGCCTAAGTTCAGTTAAATCCTCAACACTGTCACTCATCAGGGCTGCATATTCTTCAGTTGTTAGATCGTTCTGAAAAGTGACACGTCTCGATCCAGCCGTAATCTCCCATGGCAATACGGCTTCTTGTCCATAGACTAGATGGTATGGCGAGGTTTTTATCGCTCCATGACATGACATGCGATAAGCCCACAAAGCTTCTGACAAAACCTCGTGCCAACGCCTAGGGTGCTCGTCGATTTTTCTCTTGATCAGCTTGATAAGGCTCTGATTGGACGCTTCAGCTTGCCCATTTGCTTGAGCATAATATGGAGATGATCGGATCAGCTTAATTCCCGTGTCCTCGCAGAACTCTCTAAACTCGTGAGAAATGAAGACCGAACCTCCATCGGTCGTGATAGTTTGGGGAATCCCGAATCTATGAATGACATGTTCTTTCACGAAATTGATAACATCCTTCGAGTTTACTGACTTCATAGGGACGGCTTCCACCCATTTAGTGAAATAATCTGTAATGGCCAAAATCCACATGTGGCCTTTGCTTGATGGAGGGTTGATCTTGCCAATCATATCCATGCCCCAACCTCGGAATGGCCAAGGCTTGATGATGGGGTTCATCGCTGATGCAGGTACCATCTGAATCTTCCCGAATTTCTGACATGCTTGACACCCTTTATAGTACTTAAAACAGTCCTCAAGCATGGTGGGCCAATAAAACCCTGATCGCCTGATCAACCATTTCATCTTGTGAGCCGATTGGTGAGTTCCACAGGCGCCTTCGTGTACCTCGTGTAGAAGCCGATTTGCCTCGGCTGGCCCCAGACATTTGAGCAGTAACCCTTCCAAAGTCCTGTAGAACATGTCATCCCCAATAAGCACATACTTCATGGCCTTGTACCTTATCCGTTTAGGTGCCCCCCGAGCCGAATCTTTCAAGTAATTGAAGATATCGGCTCTCCAGTCGTCCGCCTCCAGGAACTGTACCTGAACATCAGTTCCATCTGCTATGTCCTTGTAGCCTGAAGCCATTTGTGCGAGATCATTCGCCTCGGTATTCTGCGACCGCGGGATCCAGTTAAAGTTTAGATACCTGAACTGTGCCATCAGCTCACGGCATTGCAACCATAATGGGAAGAGTGACTCGCTCTCACACTTGTATTCGTCCGTGAGTTGGGAAATCACCAATTTGGAGTCTCCAAAAAGTTCCACTGCTTCTGCTCTGGCTTCAATGAGCAACTCCATTCCCTTGCGTATTGCCTCATACTCAGCGACATTGTTGGTGCAAGGGGTAGATAGCCTGATGGAGAAGGAATATGTTGCCCCCCGGGGCGACACGAGTAGAATGCCGATGCCGCAACCATCATCACAAGCCGATCCATCGAAAAACATAGCCCATGCACGTACAGACAGTGCTGCTATATCAGTGTTGATTCGTTCAGCAATAAGATCGGCCAACGCCTGTCCCTTAACCGCTTTGGCGGGTTGATACCGGATATCAAATTCCGATAATGCAAACATCCATTTGCCGAGTCGGCCTTTCAACACAGGAGCCGACAGCATATGTTTTATGACATCTGATTTGCATATGATGATAATCTCTGCTGACAGCAAGATGTGTCGCAGCTTGGTGCAGGTGAAAAATAGGCAGAGGCATAACTTCTCGATCTCAGGATATCTCGTCTCTGCATCCAGCATCCTTCTGCTGATGTAAAACACAACTCGCTCCAGACCATCATAAACTTGCACCACCACCGAGGCGATGGACGTGTCAGCTACTGACAAGTAAATGTAGAACGGCCTATCCTGCTGCGGTGGAACCAACACTGGCGGCTTCGTTAGATATTCTTTGATCTCGTCGAAGGCTCGTTGTTGTTCTATCCCCCAGCGGAACTCCTCATCAGATTTAATTTTCACCAGTCCCATGAACGGCTCTATTCTTCCTGACAGATTGGAGATGAACCTTCTGACGAAGTTGATCTTGCCGATGAGACACTGCAGTTCTTTCTTCGTGGTAGGTGGCTTCATTGTTCGCACTGCCTCCTGACTTTTCAGGCCGATCTCAATTCCGCGTTCATGGACCAAGAAACCCAAGAACTGACCGGCCGTCACACCGAAGGCACACTTCTTTGGATTCATCCGTAGTCCGAATTTTCTGGTTCGGTCCAGGACGCGTCGCAGATCGTCCAAGTGTCCTTGTACTGAAGCAGACTTGACTACCACGTCATCGATATAAATCTCCACCAGCTTGCCGATCAGATCATGGAAAATGTAATTCATGGCTCTTTGGTATGTGGCGCCGACATTCTTCAGTCCAAATGTCATGACAACATATTCAAACAACCCCACCGAACCTGGGACTCTGAATGCAGTCTTGTGTATATCTTCTGGAGCCATAAAAATTTGATTGTAACCGGCATTGCCATCCATAAAGCTCAAGACCTTATGACCAGCAGCTGCGTTGATCAATGTCTCTGCTACCGGCATCGGATATTCATCCTTTGGAGTGGCTCTATTGAGATCCCGAAAATCTATGGCAACACGCCATCGGCCATCCTTTTTCTCTACAGGTACGATACTAGAAATCCACTCAGCATACCTGCATGGCCTGATGAACCCAGCTTTCAACATTTTCTCGATCTCTTTCTTGACTTCCTCTAAAATTTCGGCCTTCATCTGTCGTGCTCGCTGCTGGAATGGCCGAAACCCTTTTTTAAGCGGGAGCCGATGCTCAATGATGCTCCTGTCTAACCCGGGCATCTCCGTATAGTCCCAGGCAAAGCAATCTGGATATTCTTTCAACAAAGCTATCATCGGACCCCGCAGATTCGGATCTAACTTTTTGCTGATAAATGTCGGTCGTGGCTTATCCCCAGGACCGATGTCAATCTCCTCTAGCTCATCAGCGGATGTAAACCCATACCCCAGCTTTCCGTCACCTGCTAAATCGATGCTGAACACCGGCCAAAAGTTTGGTGAGGATAACAAAGATAATTTGGGCCGATTGCCGGAATCGGCCCCCTTTTTGATTGCATTACTCAAGGAAGGTTTACAACTTATTTGTGCTCTACAATGGTAGGGAATCTCCCTACTACGACTACATGACATGCTTGTCGTAAGATCACTGCTTTTTATTTTTTGTGGCCGATCGCAGGGATCGGCCTTACCACGCACAATCGTGGGCTTTGGCTACTCTGTCAGGCCAGTGGATAAGACCAGCCTCACCCCGTTTTTTGTAGCTTCAATGCGCTCACAGCCGTCTAGACTGACTCCAGAGATCGGCTCTTGGTCTTCTGCGTCCCAAATGTTCATGCCAGCTATTGAGATCTCGATCGAATCATCTGCATGAATGACCTCCACTTCATCTCCATCCCACTGTATCAGGCATTGGTGCATCGTGGATGGAATGCAGCAGTTAGCGTGAATCCAATCCCTTCCCAGCAAGACGGCGTAGGTGCTTTTGCTGTCAACAATGAAGAACGACGTAGGGATGGTTTTTCTACCCACGGTCAGATCCACGTTCAGAACGCCTTGCGTTTCTGAAGCTTGGCCGTTGAAGTCGCTTAACGTGACGTTGGTTTTGATCAGATCTGCAGTGGAGTGTCCCAAACGCCGCAGCATGGAGTATGGCATTATATTGACTGCCGCTCCGGTGTCAACCAACATCTTGCGGACAGGCTGCCCATTGATATAACCTCTCAGGTACAGGGCTTTCAGATGTTTGTAGCTCTTCTCCCTGTGGCTTTTCAAAGATAACCGGCCGTGGGCCGCAGTCAAACTGTGCCACTGGTAGTTCTTCGGTTCCTGGAGCGCAAAACTCTGACGGAAGTATGAACACCATGTTTGTGTCAGCCGATGTCTTCGCATCGGCTTTTACTGGTTTGGGGCGCCACTCTTTCCTTTTTGGACGGGCCTCCGTCTCCAAGGTTTGCTGAATTTTCACGGCCAGATCAGGCCGGGCTTTCCTTAAAGTGTGGAGGTACTGCGCTTCGGCTTCCTCCAAGCTACGTAGCCGCTGAACTCTACGCTTTTGGGAGTGTCTGAGTCCATCGGGACACCACCTTGGCCGGTGATATCTATCTTCTTCTTCATCCTCTGACTCCTCGAGATCTTTTGCTCGAGATGACTCCCTTGTCCGTTCTGAGGCCGGAGAGGCCCTAGACGCTTGAACACTGAAACTGGACCTGTGTCATCCTTCTGCTGTCCACATTCCGGGCAGTTGTCGACTGTAGGCAATCGGCTCATTCCCGCATCCCAACAGTACTTGAAGAAAGGACAATCCCAATGTTTATCCACGCCTTCTTTTTCCTTTGACCTTCCCCTAGCGCGGTGCTCATATCCTTCATCATATCTATCATGCCGACGGTATCTCCCATCGTATGCGTCGGTCCGACGATCTCCTTCATCATCACTGTCGTACTGCCGACGTCGGTCATACTGACGCTCATACTTGTTAAGGAGATGCGTGGAGTGTGGCTTCTGATATCGCACGCTTTTCACTTGTTCCTCGGTTATATACCGCCTATCATCATAACGGGGCCGGTCGCGTGGACCGGCCTCTTCCTTTCCTTTGCCCCGGGAGTGGCCGCTTTCCTCCTTATACTTGGCATGGTGGTACACAGGCCCTGCCATGTTAATATCGAACGAGAAATCTAGCTGACGCCTCGTGGAGTGGCTGTGCTCTACCATGTTGATGCCAGGAAACGGGTTTGTGTCTACTTTCATGGCGAACTGCCCAAGGATCAGACGGCCCTGTTCTATCGCCGTTTGGATCTGCCGACGTAGCTCCTTGCAATCATTGGTGGTGTGGGTGAACGAGTGATGCCACTTGCAGTATGATCTCCCGTTCATCTCTTGCGCCGTAGGGATTTTATGGCCTTCGGGTAACTTCAGCTGCTTTTCCTTCAGCAGTAAATCGAATATCTGCTCAGCTTTGCTTACATCGAAGTCGAACCCTTTTGCAGGCCCTTGCTGTTTCACCCATTTGCAGGACACAGGATCTGCCCCCCGAGCCCATTCAGCCACGGCTATCTCCTGGTCTTCTACAAGATCCTCTTCTTCTGTATCGACCAGGCCTATCGGACGTTTGAACTTGTCTTGGTGCAACTCAGGGTGGCGCTGCTCATACATTGTCAGTTTCTTGACCATGTGCGCCAGTGAATTGTATTCTACTTGGAAAGCCAGATCCTTGATCGGTGCTGAGAGACCCAACATGGCCAGCTCGACTGCTTCTTTCTCAGTTAAACGAGCCGAATAACATCGGTTCTTGACAGTCCTGAAACGCTGAATATACTCGGCTACCGTTTCTCCCCGCTTCTGCCGCACCTGTGCCAGATCGGCAATGCCAGCCTCGGTAGCTTCTGAATGATACTGAATATGGAACTGTTCTTCCAGCTGCTTCCAGGTCCGGATCGAATCTGGTGGCAACGAGGTGTACCACCCAAAAGCTGGTCCTGTCAGAGATTGCGCAAAGAACCTTACGCGTAACTGATCCGATGCTGAAATCATGCCTAACTGTGCCAAATATCGGCTCACGTGCTCGATCGAGCTAGACCCTTCTGAACCATTAAATTTTGAGAACTCAGGGAGCCGATACTTGGGTGGAAGCGGAATCAGATCATACTCGTTGGGGTACGGCTTGGAATAGCCGATTGTTCTCCTCTTCGGCACGAAGCCGAACTGGTCTCTCAAGATGGTACTGATTTGCTCCACCGTTTGAGCTGCAGGGGCTAAATTCTCATGACTCGTTCCGGTGGCATACTTAGCTAGCCACGCCTGTTTATCAGCGTCCATCCCGGACATCCCTGCTCCCGAAATCCCTACTCCAGAAACACCTGCCCCAGAAATCCCTGCGGTTGCAATCTGGTTCGTGCGCGTCAGGCTGTTGCAGTCCGGCACGTATGTGCACACATATCCATGTGGGATTTCTTTAGGTGGCTCAGACAGGAATTGGTAATCGCCAGGATCACCTCCAATCTTGTAGACGACGTACGCCGGTGACCCCGGTGGCTCCGGAGCTGCAAGCGTGAATGGTAGCTGTGGCCTGGTCTGGAGCGGTCTTTCTCCCTGGTGAGTCCCTAGGGTAGGCCCCGACGGAGAGTACTGATGTTTCATGATCTCCTGAACCACGCGAACCGCGACGCGCTCGAAAGCGTTCACCAGGCTCTCAGAATGGCGGTGAAGAGAATGAGCCACCATGTAATTGACTTCCTGTCGCAGAGCTCTGGTGCGATCCTCTGAAGGAACAGACAGATCCACCTCATCGAGAGCGCCTTCGGGTGAGAACCCTTTCCACCTGATGCCATGCTTACGGGTCCTTTCAAAAGAGCCGATGAGATCGGCTTCGAAGAGAGCTTTGATATCATCATACCTCTTCTTGTGCTCATCAGACAGATCGTCGTACGTGATTGGTCTGTCCCCCATCGCAGCGTCAGATGTTGATGCAGATGTTGTTGAGTGTCCCACTGGGCGTGCCAGAATGTGTTGCCTGTCAAAACCCACCGGCGAGCAGCGACGAGCAACACGAAGAGCCGGGAGGCTCCCAGAGCTGCTGGTGGGCCCTGGTCCCTCGGTCAACGGCCCGCAAAACTCCGGCACACGTCCTGGCTGATGCAAGGGCGTGCCACCTGACCTATACCTGATCAGGAAGGTGATGGATTGCTTCGATTGGTTTCCTGCATGGCAGACATGTAAACATTAAATACGAGCCTCGATCGGCTCTCAGGTTTCCCTGTGAATCGGCTCAGGTAGCCGATTGTCCCATGGATCTGCATTGGATCTACGATAACATGGGGTTTTGCTTTATCAATACAAGTCAAATCGATCTACGACAGTTTAACGCTTTCACCACATAATTGGAACATCCCACACGTAATTGAGTCTGGTAGATACGAAAGATAACAGAAACTAACCCTAGAGGAGGCCAAAAAACCAACGTAGAGTCAATTCCCGGAACAACTCCTCTCGAATTAGCAAACCATATCCTTACGTACTACTGGACCGTTCAACCCGTTTGTGAGGCCTGACCATGCGGATATTAAACTAATCCTTGGAGAACAAGGAACAACTATGACAGATTGAATCGACTGAATAAAGATCAAGCAAGATGCTGCCCTTACACCCAAAATAGGTGCAAAGGCAGCGAGATCTTTGGGGGCAGCGTGACTAAGCAAACATAAACCAAAAGCACCGATGCTAGCCCAAACAGATCTATGATAACAGTATTACTCGCCATCAACAAGGCTTCAGTACGAGCAACACCAAATAACACATAAGCAGATGCTTCCTAGATCGCGAGATGCGATCTAGGCAGCACGACGCTTACCTGAAAGAAACCCTCGAAACAAGGGGTGGCGATGCGCCGAAATTGTGTTTGTTGCGAACGTGGTCGTCCTCCTTTCTCAATAACCCTAGGTACATATTTATAGTCCGGAGACTTTCTATCTTTGGAATAAACCTAACAACTCTATCTCTTGTTTAAACCGAAACGTACTCTATCATAATATACAGATACACGGGCAATTAGCCCAAATCCACGCGCAAGGCCGATCCAGCCTCCAAGCCCATCTTGATTATGGCCCACCTCCTCATTTGGCCAAAATGTGGCGATAACAATATGTCGAGAGGATCACTATGAGATTTACTCTGGGCATTACAACAAGATATATAGACCGTCATCCAACTGCATCTATGACTAATAATCCACTTGTGGCCAATCAATCCGAGAACTCCACAAGTATTAAGTTGCGAACAACAGATAACTGCATTAAGCAAAGCGTGTAATGTAAACAAAGCATATGCCCTTGAGCATATGAATGTTCTTTTCTCCCTAGTGGCAACAGCACATCTACAACCTTAGAGGTTTCTGTCACTCCCCCAGATTAAATAGAGGCATGAACCCAACTATCGAGCATAAATACCCCCTCTTGGAGTCACTAGCAACTACTCGGCCAAGATAGCTACTAACAACGGAGAGCATGCAAGATCATAAACAACATAGAGATAACATAAGATAATATTCAGCACATCAACTTAACATAACACCAATATTCATCAGATCCCAACAAACACAACATGTAGAATTACATAACGGTGATCTCGATCATGTAAGGCAGCTCACGAGATCTAAACATGAAGCACATGGTGGAGAAGACAACTATCTAGCTACTGCTATGGACCCATAGTCCAAGGTAGACTACTCACTCATCGCGCCGAAGGCAAGCATGGCGATGAAGAAGACCTCCGGTGGCGATTCCCCTCTCCGGCAGGGTGACGGGAAGAGCTTCTGGACCCTCCCGATCTCGGGTCGACGGCGGCGGCGGATCGCGATGTATTCGGGAAAAGTGATCGGGCCTTTAGGTTTTTCCCGTCGGGGGGTCTTTATAGGCGAAGGGGTAGCGTCAGAAGTGGACCAGGGGGCCCTCACCATAGGTGGGCGCGGGCCAGGGGCAGGCCGCACCCCCTGGTGGTGTGGTCGCCCTGTGGCCCTTCTCCGTCTCCTCTTCGGTTCTCTGGAAGCTTCGGTAAATTTCTGGATGTTCGGCTTTTGTTTCGTCCAATTCTGAGAATATTTCCTGTGTAACTTTTCTGAAACACAAAAACAGCAGAAAACAGGGAACTGGCACTGATGAAGGAATGACAGATGGGCCCTCGACTTTTGCCTACCTGGCTTTTCGGTCCAGGAGGGATACCGTCGAAGGGATCTCAAAGCCCATGAAGATGACAGCCTGGCGTGGCCCAGGGACGTAACTTGGTGCACAAGATAGAGACTCGAAGAGGGAGACTTAGTCGAATAGGACTCGTTTAGGGTTTATTCTAACTGATCCGACCTGTAATCAACTTGGAGAACAATCCCGAGACCCAGCCTTCGCATATAAAAGGCTGGGAGGGAGGTCTCGAGGGGTCAGACACTTTTCCACCCACCTCACGCCGGAGCGCTCGATAACTCAGAGCTCTCTGGTTCGGCTAGATCCAATCTACGCCACCATTGTAACACCTTCGCCAAAGCCACCCCATCAATACAAAGTCAGACAAGCAGGACGTAGGCCTTTACCCTACCAAGGGGGCCGAACCTAGGTAAACTCCCGTGTTCTTCTGCTTTCATCTGATCGCCGTCGAGTTCGCCAGGTCCCCAATGCGCTCCCTAGATCGAAAGCCCTTCAACATGGGTATTGCCGGGGATAAACCTCGTCAATTGGCGCCGACCGTGGGGATGACGGGATCTGGATCTGGATCTATGGATTCGCCGGCTCCATCACCAACCAACGCCAAGATCGACATCGACCCCGCCATCGACACCGCCGTCGGCATCGCTGTGCCAAACGACGCTGACACCAACGCCAAGATCAACATCGACCCTGCCATCGACATCGCTGTCGGCATCGCTGTGCCGATCTACACTGACGCCGACGCCAATATCAGCATCGATGCCACCCCGTCAAGCGCCACCGAACTAGTTCCGGCCGCGACTATCGTCGGCCCAACTTCGGGCATGACGGGAGCAGTTTCGGCGATCACTGGAGGTTTCGATATGGCCTTCGGGCTGTTCAGCTTCCACGTGGATGGCAACAGTCACCGAACTAATCTCCGTCGGCGATTCCGCGCCACCCGCGATGACCCCAGGCACACCACCAGTCACCGGGGGCAATCCCTCGGCAACCGCACTGCTAGCGCCGTCGACGCCACTGGAGGAGGAACCAAGGCTGGAGGAGTTGACCCCATCGGTAGGGTCCAAGGGCTTTGAAGATCCACCACCATCCCCAACCACCGCATACTGCGAAGACTGCGACGCATACCACTACGTGGGTGCCGGAGATTTCTCATCTCATGAGATCGCCGGCTGTGAAGATCCTCGGGGGGCACGGCAGCTGTCTACCCGACAATATCCGAGTGCGAGCGGGCTCTCAACGCCCTCATGCTCCGTGCTGCGCCATATGACCCCGACTACGTCAAAGGGTTATATTCAGACTACACATGCTCATACGACGACGATGACGTCTACCCCGAAGCTAAGGGCAAAATCGGCAATTCAGCAAGCTCCTGCTCACCAAGCGAATCTGCCGCATCAAGCGACGACTACGCGGTCGATTACGATTCTGACTTCATGATCGAGGTCGGATCCTACGTCGAAAATGATGATGTCTACCCTCCAGCGCTGGGCGAAATCAGGGACGATTCAACCCCGTGGTCCGGAGGCCACTGCATGATGGCGTCACACGACGACGGAAACGAGAACAGGGCTAATGACGGCTAAAACCGGATGAACAGCGGCCGCCAGGTGGTCACGCATGATCAGATTCGGCTCGCAAAAAGGGTTTACGCAGGAGAGGCGAATTTTGGTCCCAATCCAAGCCCAAGCGATATGGCTGCGCTCCGATTCATCGTCCAGGAGCAAAAGGACCAAATTAGCGCCGACAGACGAATACTGGAACGACGAAGAGAAGAAGCTGATGCATCCAGCAGAAGACGGGCCGAAAGATCGTCCCATTACTCATCAAGCGTCCAGCATAGGTCGAGGTCACGCACCCAGCCCGGGGCTGATATGCACAACATCACCCGAAATCTGGAGGCAGAGTTCAACGAGGCCGAGTTGATGCCCAAGACAAAGGAAGCTGCTATCATGGCCGCGGCAGCATACATTGCCGCAAACGCATCCAATGGTGATGAGCACATGAGGCACCTGCGAAACCTGGCACTCGAAGGGGTAAGGGTACTTCAAGGCACGCCCGGCTCAGGACACGACGCGACACCAAGGATAGCCGCCCCACCAGCGGAGCAAGCTAGGCACCCAGCAGCGGTGCCAGTCGTGGCGCCCAGAGCACAAGCGGTTGAACCCATCAACGGGGAGCTTCGGCATGGTCTGGCTCAAAACAGAGTCGACCAAGGGTGAGCGCGACGCGAGGCGCGCCGTTTCGAGGAAGAACATGATACGTTCGGCGGTGCTAACGACGGACTCTGCGGGGCAGAGTGCTTTAGCCTCCTAATCCGTTCCACACTGTTGCCGGGGGGCATCAAGCTCAGCGACGGTGTAGTCAAGTTCAACGGGCAGCAGGACCCCCGAATTTGGCTCGACGACTTCGTAACCGCCGTCAAAATCAGCGGTGGATCCAGGGATAACGCCCTCCAGTTGTTATCGCTGCACTTGAAGGACAATGCAAGGGCATGGCTGAACAATCTTGCCCCAGATAGTATCCGCTCTTGGGAGGAATTCCGACAAGCGTTCATCGCTAACTTTTGAGGCACTTCACGCTGACCTACGTCGTTCGAAGAGTTGCGCTTGTGCGTGCAGAAGACCGGAGAAACCTTGAGGTCATATATCTCGTGATGGATCAGCCTCCGCAACACGACAGAAAATATTTCGTCCGAAAGGGCCATCGACGCCTTTCGGGACGGTCTCCTTCGACGCGACTTCAAGGAGGAACTTGGGTGCTGCAAGCCAAAGACCGTCGACCACCTCATGAGCTTAGCGAACGAATGGGCCGATGGCGAAGACTCCATCGCAGCACCCAGAAGCCGTCGCCGATCAGCAGAGCACGATGTCGACGCAAAAGACCAGTTCCATTCCGGCTCCCGAAAGAAAGGCCGCCAGAACCATTTTGACGATGCGGAAAACACAGACATGGTAGTAGCAGGCTACATACACGAAGACCGCGATGACAATCGTGACTTACCGCGACGAGGGAACAGTTACTACGACAGCAGTAGCAGAAGCGCTAGCCGTGATTCGAAGCCAAGAACAGAGTGGCGTTGACGACGCGACCAACCACAACTGTCAGCAGAAGAGATGCTCGATGGAGGGTGCACAAGGCACACTTACCTCGATAAAGATGGCATCCGAAGACCTGCACATCTCCTCATCGAGTGCAGGGAATTCCTCCGCCTCAGTCGAGCGCTTCAAGAGAGGATGCAAACAGAGCAACCAGTAGCCGGCGTGGTAGCTTACAATGCTCCACCGCCGCCGCCTAATCCGCCGGCGAACGTGGTCCAACAGGGTCACCAAGCCGCTACAATCCAGCATGGCGAGCCACGGCAGCCAGCTGACGAAGAGGAGGCGTTCCCGCCACCACGAGGATTCGTGCCCATGATTCAGAGAGGGCGCCCGACGAACAAAGTCCAGCGAAAGCGCGTAAGGGAGGTGTTCCACGCCGAGCACGCACCACCTGCCACGCCTGAGTATCTGAACTGGTCCGAACACCCAATTGGTTTCGATCGGTCAGATCACCCACCGAAGATCCCGCGCCCTGGACACCACGCCTTGGTCCTTGAGGCGCAGGTGTTCATGGACGGAGGGAGTAGTCTGAACCTGATCTATGCAGACACCCTGCACAAAATCAAGATCCCGATGAACAATCTTTTGCCAACCGAGACATCCTTCCATGGAATAGTCCCTGGGAAGCCGACGTACCCACTAGGAGCAATACACTTGGATGTCATCTTCGGCACCCCTTCGAACTTCCGGAAGGAAAAGATCGAGTTCGAGGTCGTCGATTGGCCTTCGCAGTACCACGCCATTCTCGGATGACCATCGTTCGCCCGATTCATGGTGGTCCCGCACTACGCTTACCTCAAGCTACGGATGCCAGCCAATCGGGGACCGCTAACGATCAGCGGTAGCTTTGCCCGCTCCGAAAACTGTGACAAAGACTTCAACAACATGTCCTAGACTTTCGGAGTGCACGAGGAGCTCCATCACATCAGGGAGGCCACCAACATGGACATCGATCCACCGGCGCAGTAGAACGCCCCAGAACTCTCATTCAATGCTAGCAAAGACACTCGAGAGCACCAGATCCACCCGACGGATCCAACCAAGACGGCGCGGGTGTCGAATTCCCTTTCTCCCGCATAGGAAAGCGTGCTCGTCGGGTTCCTCTGTGAGCACTGGAGGATGTTCGCCTGGTGTCCAGCAGATATGCCAGGCATCCCCAGGGAACTCACCGAGCACGAGCTCAAAATCTTCCGAAACGCGAAGCCAGTCAAGCAGTCCATGCGCCGCTACAACCCAAAAAAGGCCAAATTAATGGGCGAAGAAATCAATCGCCTACTCGAGGCCAAGTTCATCAGAGAGATCAAGGAAGCCACGTGGCTCTCGCCACCAGTCATGGTGGAGAAGAAAGACACCAAGATCTACAGGATGTGCATCGACTTCACGGCGCTAAACAAACACTGCCCGAAGGACTACTTCCCACTGCCCCGAATCGACCAGATCATCGATTCTACGGCGGGGTGCGAGCGCCTTTCATTCCTCGACGCCTACTCCGGATACAATCAGATAAGGTTGAAGGTCGTGTCGGGGGGATGACCCCCGGTAGGGTCAAGAGACTAGAAAGACACAAGGCTTATGGTTGACTTTTATGCCGGTTGACCAAGAAAGGGCCTGGCCGGAATATAGGAGCATCGGCCAGGCCGGCATATATGTATATCCCGGCTGGTGTCTGGATATGTCGGTATGGCCGAAATACTGGTATAGGTGTGCCGGCATATACTCAGATATGCCGGCCTAATTATTTTGTGTGTTGTGCAGGAGCAGGGGAGGCCAGATTACCCGACCCTCGTAGGTCGTTGGTCCGGCATATAAGTCCTGGGTATGGCCAACGGTCATATCCGGGATACTTAAGTCAACCAAGGTGTCACATCCCTACAATCAAGGAAGAAAACATCCAAGCATGGTAGCAGAGTAAGATGGCAGGGTGCACAGTGGAGGTTACCTACCCTCACTGTGCACAAGTACGAGCTTACCGCACAGAGGTAAGGCCACAGTTCAAGAGGTACAAGGTACAGGGATATGGCGTCCCATCGAGAGCAATCAGGGGCAAAGTCAAGGGTCTCTGCCATCGCCACCAGCTCCTGTTTGGAGTGTAGCCCTTGTCTTGTGGTCTTGTATGACCGTTGTAACCCTGGCCACCACTATATAAGGTGGCACAGGGAGTCCTAGCAAGGGGGGGAAGGTTAGAAGGTTGGTAGCTGGAAGAAGGTTGGAAGGTTGAAGGTAGATTGATCACTCTGTACTCCTACACTTAGCCGTTCATCTTCCTTCTCTAGCAGAGAGCCTGGAAGCACCATTGTGGTGTACTACATCGACCCATATATACAATCAGTAGAGCAGGAGTAGGGGTGTTATCTCCTTACGAGAGCCCCGAACCTGGGTAGATCAGTGTCTCTTTCTGTCGTGCTTTTTAGCTCGTTCCCCTCTCCCGAATCCTCCAGCATCTAGTTCGGCCCCCATTTAAGCCATCCTATGGCATATGTTGTTTCACCACGACGACATTTGGCGCCCACCGTGGGGCTGATCAAGGCGCTGGTAGGAGTACATCCGGATGGGATCTTCTTCATCTGCTCGGGGGCTCGGGGACACAGCAGGTCTTCTTCAACTCCCGGGCTGACCTCAACTCGCCCGGCCCAGCATACGGCTGTCCCGGATCTACGTCGGCATCTCCGGGCCGGCGCTCGGCTTCCTCCGGCCAACATATCCTGTGTCCTGGCCAGCATATCCTGTGTCCCGGCCAGCATATC
Organism: Dactylis glomerata; assembly: GCA_007115705.1. Classification (NCBI taxonomy): domain Eukaryota; kingdom Viridiplantae; phylum Streptophyta; class Magnoliopsida; order Poales; family Poaceae; genus Dactylis; species Dactylis glomerata. Next base: position 938,874 of record QXEO01001157.1, read on the forward strand.
CTGAGTCCCGACCAGCATATCCTGTGTCCCGGCCAGCATATCCTGAGTCCCGGCCAGCATATCCTGTGTCCCGGCCAGCATATCCTGAGTCCCGGCCAGCATATCCTGTGTCCTGGCCAGCATATCCTGTGTCCCGGCCAGCATATCCTGAGTCCCGGCCAGCATATCCTGTGTCCTGACCAGCATATCCTGAGTCCCGGCCAGCATATCCTGTGTCCTGGCCAGCATATCCTGTGTCCCGGCCAGCATATCCTGAGTCCCGGCCAGCATATCCTGTGTCCTGACCAGCATATCCTGTGTCCCGGCCAGCATATTCTGTGTCCCGGCCAGCATATCCTGTGTCCCGGCCAGCATATTCTGCGTTCTGGCCAGCATATCCTGTGTCCTGGCCAGCATATCTTATGTCCCGGCCGGCATATTCTATGTTTGTTGTACCAGGGACTGTTCCGCCTTCGCCTCGAGCATCTGCTGGTACTTCAAACTTCTTCAACGGTGCAAGTAAGTATTTATGCTGGTTTACTCCATATCCTGGTCAGCTTATCTGAAAATCAGTGTCTCCTTGATAGAAAAGATAGCTCGGGGGCTAGGCTAAAGCCTAGCAAGTTGCCTCTTGAATACTGTTTCAGTATATATTAGTTCGCATGCTAGCATATCAGCTTCTCAGTTTCCTCCTGTATGTCTATTTATATGCCAAATCACTACATATGCCTGCTGCAAAGAGTATCCTTAGTATCAGTTTGTATGTCTGCAATCTTATGCAAAGTTTCATCTGGGCATGTTATATGCCGGTTTTATATGCCAACAGCAAGATGTTATGTCGAGTTATATGTCTTTGTATGTGCCAATCTTTATATCTGCTACAGTGCTAGAATCAGTATGCCAGTTAACATATCAAGTTCAGTATCTACCTATATGCCAAGTTTGCTTATATGCCGGCTGTCATATGCCAAGGCTCATATGCCAGTTTTTATATGTTGAATGCCATGTGCTAGTTGTTACAAGTTTACAGTCAGATCAACTTATATGCCTATCTCAGTACCAGTTTCTGCATAAGTCAGGTCTCGCATGACAGTTACTATATACTTGCATTTGTATGCCGGCACATGAGTGCCAAATATCTGTTGTGAGATGCCAAGTTTGCTTATATGCCAGTTGCAGTGTGTCTACATTTATATGCCGGCACATGAGTGCCTAGTTCTTCCTTGTGAGTTGCCAAGTTAGCATATATGTCAAAATGCTATATCTCAGTCTGTATGCCAAATGCTTTATGTCATATACTATATACCGAGTGCAATGGGCTATATGCCAAACTCCTTATGCTAGATTGAAATATGCCAAATGCTATGACCATTGCTATGTCTTTTAGAATGACTACAGAACAGGTTGGATATTTCATCATATATACCGGCTATGACTCTCCATATTGCCATTACGAGAAGAAATTGCTATTATACCACCAGGGCTTCAGTTTATATCTCAGTGTCTCAGGTATTTCAGTATGCCGGCATATCATGGCAAAGAGCAAAATTTCAGTATACCGGCATATGTTATATTTTGTATCCTGGCCGGCATATTTTATGTCCCAGCCAGCATATCTTTATATCCTGGCCAGAATATCTCAAAGTCTCAGGTCTCAGGTATTTCAGTTTGTTAGTACATCAGGTTATTAAGTGATATCTTGAGTCATATGTGTTTCAGTATGACAGCATATCATGGCAAAGAGCAAAATATCAGTATGCCAGCATATCATGGAAAAATGTCAGTATGCCAACATATCATGGCATGAGCAAAGTTTCAGTATGCCGGCATATCATGGCAAAAAGCAAAATGCCAGTATGCCAGCATATCATGGCAAAGAGCAAGGTTTCAGTATGCCGGCATATCAATGCAAAAGTAAGATTTCGGTATGCCGACATATCATGGCAAGAGTAAAATTTCAGTATGCCAACATATCATGGCATCGACCAAAATCCCCAACCACCGTTTATTTCGGTTTGCCAGCATATCAAGGCATCTATCAATAACTCATATCGTCGTTTATTTCGGCATGCCAGCATATCACGGCATTCTATAACCCTTTCAGTTATCGCCAATTCTGGCACAGTAATATATCGAGACATCGATCTCAAAGCTAACAAGCATCGTATCTCTTATCATATCCGGTTTCACAGAGTATCCCGGTTTAGCATATTAACATGTCTTACCATTTTTGCATACTAACAAGTGCCCAGCGATGGCACAGCCCAAGAGGCATATCAGTATACCGGCATTGTCAAAGCAGACAATGTCGATGAGACATAGCCTGAGAGGCAAAGTGTCGATATAAAGCCCAAAGAGGCAAATAGCTCAAAAGGCAAAAGCAGCCCAAGAGGCATATCAGTATACCGGCATTGTCAAAGCAGACAATATCGATGAGACATAGCCTGAGAGGCAAAGTGTCGATATAAAGCCCAAAGAGGCAAACAGCTCAAAAGGCAAAAGCAGCCTAAAAGGCATATCAGTATACCGGCATTGTCAAAGCAGACAATGTCGATGAGACATAGCCTGAGAGGCAAAGTGTCGATATAAAGCCCAAGAGGCAAAGTAGCCCGAGAGGCAAAAGTAGCCCAAGAGGCAGAGCAGCCCAAGAGGCAAATAGCTCAAGAGGTAAAGTATCGATATGGCCAAAGAAGGCAAAGTAGTATGCCGGCATTGTCGAAGCAGACGATGTCGATGAGACATAGCCCAAGAGGCAAAGTGTCGATATAGCCAAAGAAGGCACAATAGTATTTTGAGATAGCCCGCGAAGGCTAGCATATCACGTATATGAGTATATGTCAAACGGGAGATTGCCTATGATGGCATGAGATAGAATCAGGCCTATGCAGGCCAGCATATCAGTTTTTTGTGAATATGAGAGTTTGGGACTTTGGTATATTTCTTGTTGAAGCCTGTGCGTGACTCTACGAGTCCCCCACACTATCAGAAGATGACCTATGGTGTCTATATGGCGGCTAAGAAGCTCAAGCATTACTTCCAAGAGCATCCAATCCGGGTAGTGGCCGAGGCCCCTATCTCAGAAATTATAGGCAACAAAGATGCCAGCGGCCGGATAGCAAAGTGGGCAATAGAGCTTTCACCATATACACCGCAGTACGATAAGAGGGATACAATCAAGTCCCAGGTCTTGGCGGATTTCTTTATTGACTGGGCCGAGATACAGTATGAGCCACCATTGCCAGATGCCAATTATTGGAGGATGCATTTCGATGGGTCCAAGACAATCCATGGCTTGGGTGCCGGCATAGTTCTCAGTTCACCAAAGAATGACCAGCTGAGATACGTCCTGCAGATTCACTTTGCAGCATCAAATAATGTGGCGGAATATGAGGCACTTGTGCATGGCCTGAAGGTGTCTAAGGACATAGGAATTCGCCGGATTATGTGCTTCGGAGATTCTGACTTAGTGATTCAGCAGTGTTCCGGCATATGGGACGCGCATGATGCTAACATGGCATCATACCGTTTCCTAGTGCAGCAGTTAAGTGGTTACTTTGAAGGTTGTGAGTTCCGGCACGTTCTCCGGGCTCAGAACGATGCAGCCGATGCATTATCCAAGCTGGGGTCTTCTCGAGATTCAATCCCGCCCGGGATTTCGCTGGAGCATCTGAGGAAGCCATCGATCAAACCCTCGCCGGAGTCATCCTCCATTTATGTCCCGCCAGGTTCAGACGAAGCAGTTCCAATGGAGATAGATGCCGGAGCCAAGACGGATAACCCGGGGACTGTTTCCTCAGTCCCGGGGACTGGGCCGGCATATGCTGTTAATACAGTATTCCGGAGCAAAACTAAAGGCAAGGGTAAAATGTGCCAAGAGGTTGTGCCGGTATACCCGGGGACTGCTCCGGCATACCCGGGGACTGATTCTTCAGTCCCGGGGACTTCGCAGCCCATGGAGATCGATTATGTGTCGGTCGAAATGATGGAAATAGATCAGGCAGTGTTCACTGTCAGGGAAGTGCCCTCATGGGCACGTCCTATCATGAACTTCATGGTGGATGGTCAAGTGCCGGCGGATGAAACCGAGGCCCGCCGGGTTATAAGGAGATCCAAAGCGTATACCATCATCAACAAAGAAATATACAAGAGAAGTACCACCGGAGTATTGCAGAGATGTGTCGAATCTGCGGAGGGTCTGGAGATGCTCTGGGAAATTCACCAGGGGGAGTGTGGTCACCATGCTTCGTCCAGGGCATTGGTGGCAAAGGTATTCCGGCATGGCTTCTATTGGCCAACGGCACTGCAAGAGGCAGAAAACTTGGTCCGGAAATGTAATGGGTGTCAAAGATATGCCCACCAGATTCATCAGCCGGCATCTGCCCTGAAAACTATCCCAATAACCTGGCCCTTTGCTGTTTGGGGCCTGGATATGGTCGGGGCTTTTAAGCCGGCCAGAGGGAAAATGACCCATATCCTGGTCATGGTGGACAAGTTCACCAAGTGGATTGAAGTGAAGCCCATAAGCAAGTGTGATGGTCACACAACAGTGAAATTCTTAAAGGATATAATCTTGAGATATGGTGTTCCTCATAGCATCATCACTGACAATGGGTCAAACTTTGCCCAAGGGCCATTTGCCAGATTTTGTGAGGAGGTGGGAATCCGGCTGGATGTTGCGTCGGTTGCCCACCCTTGTGCCAATGGCCAAGTAGAGAGATCGAATGGGCTAGTATTATCCGGCATAAAACCCCGGCTGATAGAGCCCCTGGAGAAAACTCCGGGATGTTGGCTAGATGAGCTGCCAGCAGTGCTGTGGAGTTTAAGAACTACTCCGAATAGATCAACAGGCTACACACCATTTTTTCCTGGTGTATGGAGCAGAAGCTGTGCTTCCAACAGATGTAATACATGATGCACCAAGAATAGTGCTATATACTGAGGAAGAGGCTAAAGAAGCCAGAGAAAATGATGTTGATCTGCTAGAGGAAGCAAGGGAAATAACTCTGTCAAGAACAGCAGTATATCAGCAGAACCTCAGACGCTATCATGCGCAGAAGGTAAATCCAAGGAGATTTCAAGAGGGAGATCTAGTACTCCGGCTAAAGCAAGGAACAGAAGGCCGGCATAAGTTAACTCCTCCATGGGAGGGGCCATTCATTGTGAGCAGAGCTCTGCACAATGATGCCTATTATCTTATAGATGCGCAGGACCCCAAGAAGAATAAGGCGGACAGGTCCGGAGAAGAAACCAAGAGGCCATGGAACATAGCTCTACTGCGCCCCTTTTACTCCTGAGCAACACAATGTATGTATTTCCATATTTTCCTTTGTATGCCGGCGTGTTGTGCCGGCACAAGACTAATGAATGAAATACCGGCATCCCGAAGAAGCCGGGTAACTAGCTCCGAGGTATATTTGTGGTTTATTTACAGTTTTTTGCTATATGCCGGCTGGCTTTATTTGAATGTTTCCTATGTCGGCCTAGTAATGTGTCGGCACCAAAGGCCACTCTTCGACTCAGCTGCTGTCCGAAACCCGGCTTCATGGCTAGCAAGAGTAGATGCCGGAGATTGTCTACACATGGAAAACGGCTAAGGAAATGTAAAGCAAGCGAACCGACATTTTCGTTAAAATTAAAGTTAAAATTGGAAGTGTCGGATGATTTGAAGTCTAAGTTTCAAAGTTAAAGTACTGTATGTTCGATGAAGCAACCTTGAGACTCATACGTCGAAAGCCAAATAAGGTAGACAAGCAGCCAAGGTTGTGAAATTGAGGAAACAGGAAAACAACTCGGTGACTTAGCCAAAAGATGATCCGGCATTAGTAACAAGCAAACCAAGATAAAACTTGTTCAGATAGCAAACCAAAGGAAAGTAAACGTATATCTTACAACTGCACCCGGCATACCGGGGATCTGATAAAGCTTAAAGTGTTTTTGATGCAAAGATTCAAGGGGCAGACGCGGGGCCGCCAGCAGGTGGAGCAGTAGCAGTCGAAGTGGCGGCTTCAGGTGTGCCGGACCCAGCAGATGGAATGGAGCCATCACCTCCGCCCGGGGCAGATGCCTGTTCCGGAGCTTCAGTGTCGGCTTCCTCAGCTTCACCTTCATCTTGGCTGGAGTCGGAACCCTCAGCAGCAGCAGATGTCCCGGCATCGTCATTCTTCTCCGGCTCGCGGATGTCCCGGACGAATTTGTCGGTGTCGGCATAGTCCACATAACTATGGGCCAACTCCTTGCGGCGACGGATATGTTCCGGATCCGTGGTCCAGATGGATCCTTCGCGCACGGTGCGCAAAGTCTCCAAGTCTGCCTTTTCATACCAAGACAAGAAGTAGCTGAGGGCTTCGTCAGCTCCAACCCTCGCGCCGGAATCTCGCCACTCCCGGAGGCGAACCTTGGCAAGCTGCAGGTCGTTGCCGAGGTCAACCGGATCAGTGGGAGTCCTTTGTCCCGGCCAGAGGGCAGAGAATGCCTCCTGGGCGCCGTAGAAGAGCTCTTCAGTGTAAAGGGTCATGGCCTCCTTCCGGGACTGCAGGGCCAGCAGCTGCTCCGACATGTCCCAGTTGGGCGAGTCAACCGCAAAACCCTCTCAACGTCAGCGACGGAAGCGGGAAACATGCCTGCAGAATAGAAACAATGTTAGCAAAAGGAAAATATGTCGGCATAGATGCTATGCCGAAAAAGATTACACTATGTCGGGAAGGATAAAAGGGGAAAGGATTTGAAGCTTACGGGCAAGGCGGCATTCAGCTGTGCAACTGTAACCTCCCATTTGGTGGCCTGCTCCTTCAGGCTATCCAGTTCAGCGTGGGCGTTGGAGGCATCAGTCTCGGAGGTAACAAGCAGGGTCTGGGTTTTCTTCAGTAGGCCCTCCCTCTGTTCCTTTTCGTCCAGCAGCTCGGTGATCCGGCCCTTCAACTGCTCAACCTCGGCCTTGTGACCGGCATCCCGGTCGTCCAGTTGCTTGGCCACATCCACCGAGGACACACAATCCTGGTGGCGTGCCTCCAGTGCAGCCTTCTCATCTGCAAAGATTTCAAGTTAAAAGGATTTGAAGAAAGAAAACAGTGACAAAGAGTAAAGGATTTGAAGTATAAAGTAGCTATCCGGGTAACAGCAGGATCCGGCATACCAGTAAGCTCTTTCACCCTCTTGAGAAGCTCGGTGACTTGCGCTTCGGCACCAGCTGAAGAATGTCGGCACAAGGTTACGTGTCGGCAAGAGTAAGCATTGCAAAGTAAAGAGAGGAAAGATATCCGGCATACAGCAGTATGTCGGCAAAGATTACCTTTCTGGGACAGCTCCTGCTGAAGCTTGCTGTGTGCGTCAGATAGCTTCCGGTGCTCGCACACCAACTCATGGAACATGTCGGCCCGGGTGTTGTTCATGCGCTGCAAAAATGCCGGGATTTGAAATGTCAGCAGAGAAATTTGACATGATAATTAAAGTGAAGATTTTATCAAGTGATCATTCTTTTAAAGACCCGGCACAGGTGCTGCGCACCTATCCCGGCTCTCGGTGACTAGGATTTGAAGCTCGAATCGAGCTTATATCCCGGTCAAGAGGATTTGAAAGATAATAGAGATGTGAAATTGTTAAAGACCCGGCACAGGTGCTGCGCACCTATCCCGGCCCTCGGTGACTAGGATTTGAAGCTCGAATCGAGCTTATATCCCGGTCAAGAGGATTTGAAAGATAATAGAGATGTGAAATTGTTAAAGACCCGGCACAGGTGCTGCGCACCTATCCCGGCCCTCGGTGACTAGGATTTGAAGCTCGGATCGAGCTCATATGTCGGCAGTTAATTCAAAAGAAGCTAGCTAAAGGACTATGAGAAAATCCCGGATGTCCATATCCCGGACAGCCGACATTTTCGGGGACTGGGGATATGTGTGTAAATAGAGAGGACTTACGTTGGTGGCATCGGCCAACTTGTGAAGTCTTTGCTGGAGGCTGAGGAGCTCGCTGGCGATCGGTATGGGCTTCGCTGCCAGGAAGTCGCTTGGGTCGCCACTGGTCTTGGCTTCGGCCAGCTTCTTGCTCCTTGAGTCCGCAGTGTCCATGTTGCTGGCGTCGTTCCATTTGATGCACTGCTCCTTAAGAGAGCCGAGGCTCTGATCACTTTTCGTCGCAAGAGGGACGAGGCCCTCGAGTTCTGGGGTGTCGAAGAAGTTGGTCCGGTACCCCGGCCGGGCTGCTGCCCTGCCAAGATGCAGGGCCAGAGCAGACCTGGTCCGGGACGCTGCCTTAGGAGGAGCAGTTGCGGCAGATGGTGTGCCGGACTTGGCCGGCTGAATCTTCAACGTGCCGGTCTGGGCCGGTGCAGTGGTCTTGGCCCGGGCAGTGGACTTGGCCGGTGCAGTGGTCTTGGCCGGTGCAGTGGTCTTGGCCGGTGCTGGGGTCTTGTCAGCTAAAGGAGTCTCGGGTGCGGGCTGTTCCGGCGCGGCCGGTGCATCTTGGCCAGCAGAGGCAGGATCCGGAATAGTCCGGACTTCCGGCACTAAAGGGCCTTTACCCTTGATGTCTGCTCCGGCGTTTTCAGTTGTGCCGGCGTCGCCGGTGGGCGCGCCGGAGTCTGGTACTTCTTGGTGGGCTTCTATGTCCATGTGGACATCAGGAGCCGGAGGTTCCTGTTGAGCCCCCGAGTCCATGTGGACGTCGGGGGCAGAGGTGTCTTGTTCCGGCGGAGGAACGTCCTTCGCCGGGGAGGAGGTCTTGTCGGGCGCAGGCGAGGATGCCGGCGCCGGGGAGCTCGTGTGACTGGCAGAGGGAATGTCGGAGGTAGCAGGGGCAGCGGGCTTGGTAACCTTCGGGTCGCCGCTCAAGCCAGAAGCTTGTTCCGGCTCAAGAGGAGCACTGAAAGAGAGAAAACACCAAGTCAGTAATACAAACAAGAGATATGTCGGAGGAAATGCAAAGAAAAGGAAATTTACCCCGAGGCAACATGCCTCTGTTTCTTCTGTTTGGGCACGCCGACCTTCTGCCTTTTCGACCTCTGAGGTATGTCGGACGGGGGCTTCACACCTCGCTTCCGGCCGGCACGTCCGCCGGTGGAAGGAGGTCCCTGGTTCAGAGGGGCGGCGTCGATAACCACATCGTCCGGGATAGCTGAGGACGGCATTGCAAACTCGTGAGCAATAGGTGTTTCTGGAAAGGCGTACGCAAGTGGCATCGGGTCATAGTACAGCAGGATCTCCTCGTCAGAATCAATCTCACTCCGGTCTTGAGTATAATGCCGGGATGAAGAGCCCTTACCCATGGCAGCTGCAGCACGGGTGCTCCTGGGAAGCTTATCCCAATGATCCGGATCTTCAACATCCGCAACGGTGCGGTCCGCCGCGATCTTGATCCGGGAGTTCTCCATGGTTTGGAAGCTGAATTTCTGTATAAACAGCAAAGTCAAGTATTCAGACAAGGAAATATGCCGGTGGAAGAGGTATGTCGGATCATTATGATATGTGTCGGCAAATAGACATGTATCGGCTTAAGTATCTATGTGCCGGACATGGACTTTATGTATCGGATAAGATGGTTTACCGTTGGAGCGGGCCTATCCCGGCTGTATGGTTCTAGCCCCCAGGCAAAAGTGGCCTGAGAGGACTTGCAGACATCCTTAATCCGGCGCAGAATGTCGGCCGGAGTCAGCTCGTGTGTGGAGTGCCGGGTGGGGTCCATTGGCCCGCTCATCTGACAGATCTTGTGCGACCGGCGCTGCAGAGGGGAGACGCGCCGGCTTATATAGCAGGCCACCAGGTCTTGAGGAGTAAGACCGGCATCCAGGAGCTCGCCCTTAACCCGGTGAAGCGCATTCACCGGCATCACCGAGTTCTTCGGGTTGTAGGTCCAGTTCGTCATCGCCAAGGGTGGCTCGTCCACAAATGGCGGCAGGTTGAGCAGATCCTCGTCGGTGGTGTTCTTGACATAGAAGAAGCTCTTCTGCCACTTCTTGCAAGATTCCAGGAGCTCCACCTTGGGGAAGTCCGAGCCCTTTCGGGACATGATGGTGGCCGCGCCGCAGAGGGTCATGGGGCGGTCCTTCTTTTCCTGGGCCGTCTCCGGCGGGTCGTCCTTGCTCCGGGGCGGCTCTTGGACGACTTGATTCCGTAGTTGGAAGTACTTCGCCCAACCTTGAGTAAGGGCCTCTATGCCGGCATAGCCCTCGCAAAAAGCAGCGAAGGCGGAGAGGATCATCACGGCATTGGCCGGGATATGATGAGGTTGAAGATCATAGGTGTTGAGGAAGTCCCGGAAGAAGTCCGATACCGGCAGACCGAAGCCCCGCTCGAAGTGGGCGATGAAGACGACGCGTTCGCCAGGTTCAGGTGCCGGCACAATTTCTCCTGCTGGTAGCCGGCATGCTACGCCCTCCGGGACTCTCCTGGTGGAGGTGACCCAGGATATGTCGGCCGGAGTAACCTCCGACCCCTCCCAGCCGGAGCGTCCTTGGGCTCGGGCCGAGGTATCTTCCTCAGAGGCCGAGGTAGCCGTCATGCTTGAAGATGCCATCTTAGTGGCCGGGATAAGGCGTGAGAGCCGGAGTCCCGTGATGTTATTCCTATCAAGGCCGGAGAAAAGAGGGAGGTTAGTCTCTCCGGCATACCACTCTCACAGATGTTAGCAGGAATAGAAGATCTACCGAGGCAGTTAAAATAGGAAACAAATAAGGGTAAAACTCCTAAAGATGAACACCTGCGAGCGTTGCCTAGCAATGCTAGTCGAATCAAAGGGAAAACTAGCTCTGAAACCGAGGCAGATCTGTGCAAGCGGGGCTACCGGTGCGAAGTTGTAAAAGGCGTGAAAGAGGAAGAACAGAGGGAGGTCTCACCGGAGCTTAGCTGGCGACGATGGAGCGGCGGCGAGCGTGCAGGAAGATCCAATCTCCCTGCAATGCTGCAGAGAGAAGAGGCGGCGGCGGCGGCGTCGTCAAAGGTGATGCCGTGCGTCGTCGGGCGTCGGCGTCGGCGGGGAGCAGGTCGGCTGCGACGGCGATGCTGCTCTTCGGACCGGCGGTAGAGCGCAGGAGGCAAAGTAGCAGGCGAGGAAGGCGAGGAAGACGATGGTGGTGGGGGGTAAAAAGATACGTTTACCCCCGCCGCCCTATTTATAGGTCTGCCAGGTCAGGGTCGTGGGGATCGTGGGGATCGTGGGAGTGTTCCACTCCCCCGACCGTTTCTGCGGCGAGGCGCCACGTGGCGGCGCAGAGTGGGGCGGCGGTTCCTGTAACCGTGCCATGACGCCATGATGGCAAGAAGTAACTGCTGCACTGTGAACCGTCACATCGTGGGTGACCGTTCGAGGTGGCAGGGCAGTTACAAGTTTCGATGCAAAGCTGTCAGACATGGCTTCTCGAGGAAGACTCGTCTATATGTCGGATTAATTGCCCGATGTATATGTTCCGTCCGGAATACCCTCAGGAACAGAGGCCGGGATATGTGCAGATGTGCCGGCATATAATCTGATCGCCGGGGCATAATGAAGAAAGGTATGTTGAACCTGTCAAGGCTCCACAGTTATGACTGGGGAACCTCGGCAGCTTCGGGGACTAGTGTCGGGGGGATGACCCCCGGTAGGGTCAAGAGACTAGAAAGACACAAGGCTTATGGTTGACTTTTATGCCGGTTGACCAAGAAAGGGCCTGGCCGGAATATAGGAGCATCGGCCAGGCCGGCATATATGTATATCCCGGCTGGTGTCTGGATATGCCGGTATGGCCGAAATACTGGTATAGGTGTGCCGGCATATACTCAGATATGCCGACCTAATTATTTTGTGTGTTGTGCAGGAGCAGGGGAGGCCGGATTACCCGACCCTCGTAGGTCGTTGGTCCGGCATATAAGTCCTGGGTATGGCCAACGGTCATATCCGGGATACTTAAGTCAACCAAGGTGTCACATCCCTACAATCAAGGAAGAAAACATCCAAGCATGGTAGCAGAGTAAGATGGCAGGGTGCACAGTGGAGGTTACCTACCCTCACTGTGCACAAGTACGAGCTTACCGCACAGAGGTAAGGCCACAGTTCAAGAGGTACAAGGTACAGGGATATGGCGTCCCATCGAGAGCAATCAGGGGCGAAGTCAAGGGTCTCTGCCATCGCCACCAGCTCCTGTTTGGAGTGTAGCCCTTGTCTTGTGGTCTTGTATGACCGTTGTAACCCTGGCCACCACTATATAAGGTGGCACAGGGAGTCCTAGCAAGGGGGGGAAGGTTAGAAGGTTGGTAGCTGGAAGAAGGTTGGAAGGTTGAAGGTAGATTGATCACTCTGTACTCCTACACTTAGCCGTTCATCTTCCTTCTCTAGCAGAGAGCCTGGAAGCACCATTGTGGTGTACTACATCGACCCATATATACAATCAGTAGAGCAGGAGTAGGGGTGTTATCTCCTTACGAGAGCCCCGAACCTGGGTAGATCAGTGTCTCTTTCTGTCGTGCTTTTTAGCTCGTTCCCCTCTCCCGAATCCTCCAGCATCTAGTTCGGCCCCCATTTAAGCCATCCTATGGCATATGTTGTTTCACCACGACGACAGGTCGAAGGTCGAAGACAAGACAGCATTTATCACCCCACATGGGGTGTACTGCTACATGACAATGCCCTTCGGGCTCAAGAACGCCGGAGCCACCTATCAACGGTGCATGCAGGCATGCTTGAAGGAACAGATCGGTCGCAACATCGAGGTCTACGTCGACGATATCGTCATCAAAACGGCGAAAGCAGATAGCTTACTCGACGATCTGTGAGAAACCTTCGCCAACATCGACCGCTACAGCATCAAGCTTAACCCGAAGAAGTGCTCCTTCGGGGTACCCACTGGCCAACTGCTGGGCTACCTCATCTCCAAAAGAGGGATTGAAGGCAACCCAGAGAAGATACATGCCATCATCAACATGCAGCCTCCAAAGACACTTCGACACGTCCAACAATTGACAGGTCGACTCGCAGCGCTTAGCCGCTTCATCAGCAAGCTCGGTGAAAAAGCACTCCCTTTTTATCGGCTACTTCGGAAGACAGACAACTTCACGTGGACAGAAGAGGCGCAAGCCACGTTCGACAACCTCAAGCATCGTCTGTCGACCTCCCCAGTTCTCGTCACACCCCGAGAGAAAGAGCCGATGTTGCTATACATCGCGGCTACAAATCAAGTCGTCAGCTCGGTACTTGTGGTCGAACGCGCGGAGGAAGGCAAAGAGCACGGAGTACAGAGGCCCGTGTACTACCTGAGCAAAGTTTTATCTCCGACCAAGCAAAGATACCCCCATTATCAGAAGCTAGCATACGCCATCTACATGACGGGGAAGAAACTGCCGCACTACTTCAAATGCCACTCCATCGTAGTGGTGGCCTCAAATCCAGTTTCCAGCATCCTCAACAACCCAGACGCCACAGGGCGTGTGTCGCTATGGGGAATCACGCTGGGACCCTGGGAGATCACGTACCAGCGCCAGTCCACAATCAAGTCCCAAGTCCTACCGGATTTCATAGCCGAATGGACGGAAGCTCAGATGCCCGAACTCCCAGACCTGTCGAATAGCTGGACCATATTCGTCGATGGGTCCAAGCGGGTTTCGGGGGCAGGAGCAGGAGTGGTTCTCGTATCACCACAGGGGGACAGGATGCGCTATGTTCTCCGCATGCGCTTCTCAAACCCCTCGAACAACGAGGCAGGGTACGAAGCCATTCTCCATGGCATGCACATGGCAAAAGCCTGCGGGGCCACCCGCATTAAGATCCATGGAGATTCGAACCTCATCGCCCAGCAAGTCATGAAGGAGTGCGACGCAACCTGCGCAAACATGATCGCATATCGCGCCATGTACGATAAGCTCAAAGGCGAATTCGAGGGCTGCGAAATGACACACATCGGCAGGGAAAGCAACGAAGAGGCAGACAACCTGGCCAACATCGGGGCAAGGTGCCTCCCAATACCGCCCGGAGTCTTCTTCGAGGAGATATTCGAGCGCTCTGTCAAGATCAAACCAGTGACCGACCCGGCGTTAGCAACACGCTCGGGGGCTCAGCAAGGCAGCACCACCCCAGCAGCGGGAACAGAAGACTTCCCCAAGGACGCAGCAGCAGTTATGCTCATTGAAGCAGTTTGGACGAAGCCGTACTTGGCTTACCTGATTCGGGGCGAGCTTCCAGAAGACCCCATCCATCGGCGACAAGTCATGAGGCGCTCCAAAGCCTTCACCATAATCAATGGGGAGCTCTATAAGCGTAGCACCACAGGGGTACTCCAACGATGCATAGCGCAGGAAGATGGAATCGCCCTCCTCCGAGAAATCCATGAGGAAACCTGCGGGCATCATGCCAGCAGTCGAACCCTTGTGGCTAAGGCTTTTCGGTCAGGGTTCTACTGGCTTTCTGCCCTTTACGACACCAGAAACATCGTCCAGCACTGCGAGGCATGCCAACACTTCGCCACCAAGCCTCACATGCCCGCGTCCGAGCTACACACTATACCCGTCGCATGGCCCTTTGCGCAATGGGGCCTCGATCAGGTGGGACCTCTGCCCAAGTCATCTCGAGGAGGTCACACATACCTGCTGGTCGCGGTGGACAAATTCTCCAAATGGATCGAAGCTGTCCCGATCACCAACCAGGAAGCAACCACAACAGTCAAGTTCTTTGAGTCCATCGTCTACCGGTACGGTGTGCCGAATAGCATCATCACCGACAACGGCACCAACTTCACCTCAGGCGAGTTTCAGGAGTTTGCCAAAAACCTCGGCATCAAGGTCAAGTACGCCTCGGTCGCACATCCCAAGTCCAACGGCCAAGTCGAAAAAGCCAATGGGCTCGTCTACGCGGGCCTGAAGAAGCGACTCCTTCGACCCCTCAAACGCGCGGCAGGCGCTTGGGTCGAAGAACTGCCTTCGGTTTCATTGGAGCCTGCGAACCACGCTGTCGATGGATTTCGTGTCGCAAGAACACGGGGTACCATGCGACGGACCCAAAGATTCGAACGCAGGGGGCTGAAAGTGTGAGATCTAGGATCGCAATGAAGCACGGTGACGGAAGCCTCGAGTTGTCGAACGCACTACGCACTGCAGAGAGAGACGCCGAGCTTTACCCAGGTTCAGGGCCCTCGTGGTGAGGTAACACCCCTACTTCCTGCCTTCTTGTATTACAACGCGACACCTCGCGAGGAGTACAAGGTCTTGGTTACAAAGCTCTAGCTGGCCAGAGGTTGAAGAACCTGCGTGCCCAGCTAGCAGCTTGGAGAAGATGGAGATTCGATCCCCTCTAAGGGGCGGCCTCCCCTCCTTTTATAGCGCCAAGGTCCTCCTTCCCCTTATCTTCTTGGGGAAGGGGTTGCCACACACGGCCAAGGAGGGAGGACAGCTGTAGACTACACTCTTCCGTGGACGTAGTCTTCGTAGGGTAGTGGCGCCGGTCCACCGGAGTGGGTGGAGGAAGCTGACGTCTTCCTCTGGCGCCCTACACCGTCCACGCTATTTTTAGGGGGGTGGCCAACAATCATTGTGCCGCTTTGGGCAGGCACAGCGAAAGTTGGTCTCCTCCCTGTCGGAGGTAGCGTGGGCGGTACGCAGTCTTCTGTCCCTTATCTTCTTGCTCTGCACGCCAATGTGCTGAGCTGATGCGGACGTGGTCCCTCTCCTCACCAGCGGGGGCTCGTGAGGAGGTCTTCTGGTCCTTAGCAGTTTCCATCGTCGTTCTCCTCATGAGGCGCCTCCTTATGAGGGTCTTGTCCGTAGCTTGGGTCGTTGGTTCTCCCCTGGGCTGAAGATGGGCCGATGACGGGGCCCAGGAGCAGGTGGACCGGGATACCCCGGTATCCAGAACACCGACAGTAGCCCCTGGGAGCCCGGCCCGCGAACGCGCCCTCTCGAGGGAGCGAAGGGCCGGGGGCCCCAGAAGCTGCTGGGCCCTCCAACGGCACGCGTCAACCATGCGGTCAGAGGACCATGCGAAGAAGCAGAGGTCGTGGGCATGTGGCACCCTTGCAGTTGGCGGAGCGAAGCGGCGTGGAGATCGTGCGTAGTGGGTGGGGCAACGGGCATTTTTCGAACCGTCGCGTCAAGGGCGACGCTTCAGAAACCGCGCCCCGGCCGCCCCCTTAAAGGCTTGGCAGAGAAGGCTCCTCCCCCTACCCACAGCACATTGCCGCTGCCACCTTCCTGCTGAAGATCTTGCGCATCCAAATCCTCCTAGCCTCCAATCTTCTCGCTGCAACTCGCCCCCGCCCAGAGCCATGGCACCGCGCAGGGCCGTTGGAGCGGCGAGGTCTTCTGAAGCTGTACCGCGACCGGTGGCGCCCCTGCTCGAGTCCCGCATCAAGAGCAGCCACGAGCTCCAGACCGTCCGGGAGATGGTCGGGAGCAAGAACAATGAGTGGGGCGCCACCCGCATCTGGCATGGCCGCGCGCCGCGGGACACTCTGCCCGCGACGGCGCAGCCTTTCTTCCTCTTCTCCGTCTTCGCCGGCCTGTTGCCGCCGTTCTCCCCCTTCTTCCTGGCGGTCCTGGAGACTTATGGGATCCAGGCCATCCACCTGCATCCCAAGTCCGTCACCTTGCTGGCGGTCTTCGCCTATGCCTGCGGGGCCTGGATCGGCATCAAGCCGTCGGTGGCGTACTTTCGCCACCTCTTCTCTCTCCGGTCCTCTGGGCTGAACCAGAGTTCCGGATGCGTCTCCTTCATCGCAACCGCCAGAACGGAGGGCGACTTCATCGACTTGAAGTGGATGAAGAAAGTTGAAGACTTTCGGAGCCACTGGTGCTTCGTCGACATCCTCGAAGAATCGGAGCTCTTCCTCGTCACCGGGATCCCTCCCATCAAGCTCACCACCTGGGCCAGCGAGGCCCTTCCTGAGGAAGCCCTGAGGATGCTCCGCCCGCGAATCCGAGATCTCCGGAGGGCCGGCGTCACAGGGACCATGGTCGGGGTGGAGTTCGTCACCCGATGCATCGCCCCCCTGTAGGACCACCGCCGGGAGATCTGGAGGCACAGGGCCGGGGACGACCTCAGGCTCCACGTCAGCGAGCTCAACGCCGACGCTCGGGAGGAGGTAATAAGAGCCTTCTTCTCTTCCGCCACCATCCCCGCCATCCCGCGCAATGCCTTGTCGATCTACAATCTGGGCGCTCGGGAGACCAGCCGCGTTACGGCGGGGATCTTGAAGTTCAACGCCTGGGGCCCGTTCCTTGCCGACGGCGTCATGCCTGGTCCCCTCCCGAGCGCACCTGCGGCCAGCTTGGAGCAGGACTCGGCAGCAAGGGGAACGGGGCCCATGGCCTCTGGAGATGGCGACGACGATGACGCGGAGTCCGGTGAGCGACTGGTCCGCCGGAGGCGTCCCGAGGGCACTGTGGTGCTCTCAGATTCCTCCTCCGACGACTCCGCCTCGCCGGACCAGCCCACTAGAGGAGACGCCGACGCGTCCTCCTCGCGAGACCTGGAGGAGGAGGGGCGCCGAGCCCGCCTGGAGGCGGAGCGCCGCTCCAAGTTCAACGACGAACGCGCCAGCCGGCAACCTGAGGCTGGGACCTCCCATGGCAAGAAGCCGGCAGGCGAATCCTCTGCGCCCCCGCCGCCATCCTCTGCCCTTCTGAGCAAAAGAGGATGGGTGGAGCGGGACGCCTCGTGAGTGTTCCTGCACAAAGACCTTTACCTCTTGTCTTACCTTTCCCCTAACCTCATTCCCCCTTTTCCTCTCCAGGGATGCAGAGGAGAAGAAGGAAGAGAAGAAGAGGAGGAAGAAGATAAAGACCGGGCAGACCACGCCGGGCCCTGACCCGGCCACCACGGCCACACCGACGATGCCGCCGCACGCCACCGGAGAAGAAGAGGACCGCGCATCTGCGGACGCGCAGTCCGCCCCGGGAGCCGCTGCGGCTCCCAGCACGACCGAGCCCACTAGCGCAGGGGGCACACCAGAGACCACGGGGGCAGCTGCGGCTGCCCCCTCTGTAGCCAGCACCACCGCCGCCCCGGAGGCGCCCTCGACGAGCACGGCTGCGCCGTCCGGCACGAGGGCAGCCCCCAAGCCGAGCAGCGAGAAGAGAACGGCCTCCACTGAGCCGGGGCCCTCCAGAGCCCCATTGCCTCCCCCGCCACAGATACTGGGGAGGCCTGCGAGGATCGCAGCTGAGCCCCACGCTACTGACCCATGGGCGGGGATGCTCGCGGCCATGACCGGCGCCCTCCGTGACGAGGTCGTCAGGGCTCGCGCTGCTAAGGAGGCGCGCATCAACGAGGGCTGGGCCCTCCTGCACCAAGCCACAGAGAGATGCCGCCTCCTGGATCAGCGTGCCGCCGAGCGCCACGAGCAGGCAAGGAAGGAGGCGGAGGAGATCCGCGCCAGCGCGGTCGAGGAGGCCGAAGAGGCTCTGGCAAACGCCAGGGAGTCGGCGAGGGGGGTCTTGGCCAGGGCGCATCACGAGGCCATGGAGATCATCTCCGAGGCATGCCAGAAGATCCCCCCCACCGTCGGGCCTCCCAACCCAGCCTTGGCTGGGGAGGAGGCCAAGCGGGCAGCTCAGCACCTCCTGGACCAGGCCAGGACAAATGCCGACGGCCTCCTTGCCAACGCCCAGCAGAGGCTGGACAAAGTCGAGGACTGAGAGGCCCTCCTCCACGCCCGCGAGGAGAGCGCTGATTCCCGGGCGGAGAGCCTGAGCCTGCAAGAGGCTGGGCTCGCCGTCAGAGAAGCAGAGGCTCGCGAGCGCGAGCAGGAGCTCCGCCTCCGAGAGGAGCAGCTCCAAGCCCTCGAAGATCGGCTCAACAGGGAGCGAGAGGCCCTTGAGAGCCGGGAGGCAATGGTCAGCCAGTCCACTGCCGAGCTGACCCGGCACCAAGAGGCCCTGAACCAGCGCGAGGCTTCCATCCAGGGAAGGATGGGCCATATGCTAAACCAGCGACGGGTCAGCATGAAGCAGGAGTTCGAGCGGAGGCGCGCCGAGATCACCGAGGCGTGCCGCGCGGACTTCCGCTCCAAGACCGACGCCGCCCTGGTGAGGTACAAGCAAGGGCGCGAGACCCTGGAGCGCCAGGTCCGTGACCTGGAGACTGAACTGAGGGGGGCACATGAGGTGCGCCAGGGCGCCGAGTGCGCCGTCGCCGAAGCTGACGCCACCATCGCCTCGCTCCGGCGCGACGTGCAGAGGCTTGAGGAGGAGAACTCGGCGTCGGTCCTGCAGGTCGTGGAGATCTCCAGAGAGCTCCAGGAGGCTAGGGACTCCGAGGCGGAAGCACGCGTGCTGCCAAGGCAGCGTGTGCAGATGTTCCGCGGGTTCTCAGCCCGTGTCATGGCGGCGGCGCACCGCCTGGGTATCCACGGGCTGAACCTGCCCACTGCCCTGAGGACGACGGGTCAATCATGCTCTTCTTCAGCCAGCTGGCTGAACAGCTGGACGGCGCATCAGCGAAGGTCTTGGAGCTCATCGACGCCGAGTGCCGGGACCTGCTGGGGCTCGCGGGGACGCGAATCTTCACCCACCTCCAACGCCTCCGCCCGAACCTCAACCTGGAAGAGGTACTGCAGAGGCCGTCGCCTCCACCGCCAGGAACTCCTGACCGCGCGGCGGTGGCCAGGGCAGGGCGGTTGGACATCGCCCTGCGACGGCTGCAAGCCATCTACGCCCGCCCTGGAGCACCCGCCGCCGCGGACCAGGAGAGCTCCTCCAGCGGCGACACCTCCGGATCCGGGGAGTCCGGCAGCGAGGAAGCTGGGGAGGAAGACGATGGAGCGACGGAGTCCAGCGGAGAGGCGTCCTCAAGCTCCAGCCAAGGCACCGGCGATGACGAGGGCGACACGGCGGTCGTCCAGTAAGCTCTTCCTAGACCTCCTCCAGAAGAATCGAGTTAGCTGCACACTTGGCAGCTGTCAGACATTGCCCGGCTGGGCCATTTTAAGTTGTAATCGTACTTAAGGCGTTGTTCGCCGAATTATCCTCATTTGCACCCTTGCATCATTTTCCTTGTCTCGCCTTTGTCTGGGGAATGCTCTATGCCGTTCAGGGGCCAGCCTCCGAGCGGGACAGTAGCCTGACGCTTAGTATGCAGCTCGTGGTGCAAGGCTAGCGGGCGCTGGCGCTCCAGAGGTGACTGTAATGGCACACATGACTATTTCCCTGCAGCCCCCCTGGCCTCCAAACACAACAAAGGCGATTCCAGGAGAAGAAACACAAGGCCGCAGACAAGGGCAGCAGAGTACTTGAAGAAATTGGCACGAATTGTGCGACCCCCACGCGCCCATGCGCTTTCATTCGAGCATCGCTCGAGAGGAGAGAGCACCATGGATCGTATGAGATGACTGTAGTGGGTCCCTTCCCTAGTCAGAGCTCGATCCGTTCTGGGTTTTGTGGGCCTGCTGTTTTCCGGGCGAAGGCCCTAGCGCGGACACCGTGCTCCGGCTCTTTCTCGAAAGGCAGTCGAGCGAAAACTCACGTTCGCGTTAAGCCGCAGTTATCTGAAATTGCGAGGCTAGTGGAGCCAAGACCCACGATTCCAGGCAGTTTCTACGGATTAGAAAAGGTTAATGGCGAGTGAGACTGCCGTTACTCTTTGTTCCTCGCGCAGACGAAGGGCTCCGTTTCCTCAGCCGAAGGCAAGGGGGTGACGTCCCTTAAGCCCCCTGCCTCCTCTTCGAGCACCTGGGGACGGGGCCATCGAGGGAGGCGTAGGCCTACGCGCCCTCTGGCTCAGGTCCCAGGGATGCATATCTGTCGAGGAAGCGCTCGCAGAGGTCCCTCCAGGATGAGATGGATCTTGGCGGTAGCTGGCAGAGCCACGGGCGAGGCTCTCCCTTTGTTGCCATCATGAACCAACTGGCCATGACATGCCCGTCGCCTCCCGCCGACCATATGGCGGCCGCGTATTGCTGCAAGAACTCCACGGGATCGGAGGTTCCGTTGTAACGCGCACCGATCTCTGACCGGAAGCAAGACGGCCATGTTGCGCGGCGAAGTGGCCCGGCGAGCGCCGCGAAGCCCTCGAACCCGAGGTCGCCGGGCGCTGACGCACCCTCTCCAATGGCTTCCAGGCCATCAAGGACTTGAAGACGATCTCGGCGATGGCTCGCGTAGACAGCGCGAAGGCAAAGATGATGACGATGATCGTCACTCATGTCGAAGCAGATCTGGAGGAAAACACACCACAGCCCCCCTACCTGGCGTGCCAAATGTCGATGGATTTCGTGTCGCAAGAACACGGGGTACCACGCGACGGACCCAAAGATTCGAACGCAGGGGGCTGAACGTGTGAGATCTAGGATCGCAACGAAGCACCGTGACGGAAGCCTCGAGTTGTCGAACGCACTACGCACTGCAGAGAGAGACGCCGAGCTTTACCCAGGTTCAGGGCCCTCGTGGTGAGGTAACACCCCTACTTCCTGCCTTCTTGTATTACAACACGACACCTCGCGAGGAGTACAAGGTCTTGGTTACAAAGCTCTAGCTGGCCAGAGGTTGAAGAACCTGCGTGCCCAGCTAGCAGCTTGGAGAAGATGGAGATTCGATCCCCTCTAAGGGGCGGCCTCCCCTCCTTTTATAGCGCCAAGGTCCTCCTTCCCCTTATCTTTTTGGGGAAGGGGTTACCACACACGGCCAAGGAGGGAGGACCGCTGTAGACTACACTCTTCCGTGGACGTAGTCTTCGTAGGGTAGTGGCGCCGGTCCACCGGAGTGGGTGGAGGAAGCTGACGTCTTCCTCTGGCGCCCTGCACCGTCCACGCTATTTTTAGGGGGGTGGCCAACAACCACTGTGCCGCTTTGGGCAGGCACAGCGAAAGTTGGTCTCCTCCCTGTCGGAGGTAGCGCGGGCGGTACGCGGTCTTCTGTCCCTTATCTTCTTGCTCTGCACGCCAACGTGCTGAGCTGATGCGGACGTGGTCCCTCTCCTCACCAGCGGGGGCTCGTGAGGAGGTCTTCTGGTCCTTAGCAGTTTCCACTGTCGTTCTCCTCATGAGGCGCCTCCTCATGAGGGTCTTCTCCGTAGCTTGGGTCGTTGGTTCTCCCCTGGGCTGAAGATGGGCCGATGACGGGGCCCAGGAGCAGGTGGACCGGGATACCCCGGTATCCAGAACACCGACATACGCTGAACTCTTCAACCGGCTACACACCTTTCTTCTTGCTCTTCGGGGAAGAAGCAGTGCTACCTACGGACGTGCGCTATTGCGCACCCCGCATGGTGGCCTACGTTGAAGAAGACGCAGAAAAGGCATTGGCAGATGCACAAGACCTGCTGGATGAGGCCCGGGATGTCGCCCTCGTACGCTCGGCAGTTTACCAGCAAAGCCTCCGCAATTACCACAGCAGACGGGTACGCGGACGGTCCTTCGAGCCTGGCAACCTCGTCCTTCGACTCAAGCAAACAAGCACGTCGAAGCTGGAACCGCCATGGGAGGGCCCATACCTCATCCATGAAGCAATCCCAGGAGGTGCGTATCGGCTACGCGACCCCAAGACGGGGAAAGACATCGACAATCCATGGAACGCACAGTAGCTGCGTCGGTTCTATCCTTAGAGCCAGCACATCTCCCACCCATCTCTATGTAACTAAGCGTCGGCAGCAGACCACGCTCCACCATTGCGCCTTCAGCGCCAAGTAATAAAGTTTATTCCCCCACATCATTGTTCGCCCTATGCTCGGGGGCTTCGCCCTCTTGACCCACGCTCGGGGGCTTCGCCCTATGCTCGGGGGCTTCACCCTCTCGACCCACGCTCGGGGGCTTCGCCCTCTCGACCTACGCTCGGGGGCTTCGCCCTCTCGACCCACGCTCGGGGGCTTCGCCCTATGCTCGGGGGCTTCGCCCTCTCGACCCATGCTCGGGGGCTTTGCCCTATGCTCGGGGGATTTGCCCTATGCTCGGGGGCTTCGCCCTCTCGACCCACGCTCGGGGGCTTCGCCCTATGCTCGGGGGCTTCGCCCTATGCTCGGGGGCTTCGCCCTCTCGACCCACGCTCGAGGGCTTTGCCCTATGCTCGGGGGCTTCGCCCTCTCATCCCACGCTCGGGGGCTTCACCCTATGCTCGGGGGCTTCGCCCTCTCGACCTACGCTCGGGGGCTTCGCCCTCTTGACCCGCGCTCGGGGGCTCCGCCCTACGCTCGAGGGCTCCGCCCTACGCTCGAGGGCTTCGCCCCTTAGACATACGCTCAAGAGCTTTGCTACCCAGCCTACATAATCCATTCAAAGCACCCAGACGAACTCCAAAGAAGACACACATATACAATATATACACAAGGTATAGGTACAGGGCCAGCTCAGTGCGCTGCGACGCCCTGGTTTGCTCTCTGACGATCACTTTCGGTGATAATCTGTTGAGCGATACAATCGGCTGTGCCTCTGCAAGCAGCATAATGGTGCTCCATGTCAACGCGGCCACTGGGGGACGGAGGAAGTGTCTTCAGTAGCTCCAAGTCGACCTCAGGATAATGAGCGCGCACGAAGGCAAGGGCGACCATGGCTCCGCAGCGCAAATGCTCTCGCACAAAGGAGTACACAGCATTACCATTCTTGAATCGGTCGAGCAGCGCCGGCAGACCTTCGGGCTGGTTGTTCAAAGGAAACATCGCCTCATGCACCAGAGCAAGGGCGCTTCGGCTTGTCTCAGCCAGCACTCCAGCTTGGGCGATCCTGTCCTGAAGAAGTGTCAGCTTCATCGCCTTCGACCGATCTGCCCAGAAGTTGTCAGCAACCGAATTGGCGTGCGTTTGGGCAGCAAGAATGTGCGCATTCACACGTCGGGCTTCAGCTGCACTGTCGAGGCACACATCTGCAGAAAGAGGTAGAAAATCAAATTTTACAGGGTCAAATCACAAGGCACAACGAAAGAGTTTGAAAGACTTACACTTCAGGGATTTCCCAAGATTCTCGATCTCCTCGAGAAGGAATTTTTCGCCATCTGCAGCATGTGATGCCTTGGACAGAGCAACATCGACCTTCGCGGTAACTGCTTTCAGCTATTGCTGCGTATTCTTAAGTTGATCACGCAAGGACCGAATCAAGGTCAATTCGCCCGTGGAAGGCGCTCTCCTCTCAGTGGCACTGGAAGAACTAGCAACTGTCTCGTAAGAAATAGGCCAGGCACTTGAAAGCATGGACGCATCCTGCACAAGGCGACCCCGGTCACGTATAGTCATCGGTAATCAAGAAAGCAGACACAGAATATGATAACAAAATAAGTGCAGCAAAGTTACAGCAGATGGTGCACCCGCATTAAAACAACATTTTTTGACATAACATCACAAGACTAATTACAGATGCGCGACAGAGGCATCAACGACACTACGCTGAGCTACCAGGGGCCCTGCTGGATTGGGCGTCGGAAGTCCCGCGCTTTTGAGCCCGCGCCGCCGCTCGCTGCTCATTCCTTTCGGCCAGGAAGCTTGTCAACCAAGCAGCCAAGTCACGAGCACGAGCAACATAGCTCTTGGCCGACTTGTCACGTCCGTCAACATCCTTCGGGTATGTGCTCGTGACCTTGTCAGCGTCGAACTCCACCTCGTGCATCATCATCAGAGAGAAGACAGACTCGGAACCGATAGTTACCTGTCGGTGCACCGCAGCAACTAACGGATCTTCGCCATCCGGCTTCACCGCCAGGGCTTCGAGGATCCCAGCCATGGTATCGCTGACCGAGTCAGGGATAGATGTGTCCCGAACGCGGATAAGCGTAGACCGCACCTTCGCCAGGAAGCTGCAGACTTCCCGACTTAGGCGCTTGGCGGTACCGACACTGGACTCTAGTCCAGCAGGCTCCTTCATAGCCCCAGTATCCAACTCCGCAGCATCTGCAAGAAAGGATAAGCTCTTCAGTTAAGTGAGGCAATCAATCGGCATGAAAAAACGTAATCAAGGGATATCGAAGACTCACCGCGCAAAGCATCGAGCGAGGTCTGCAAGCGCTGGTGCAAGTCCCTCTCTCTTGATTCGGCATCCAGGCGACTCTTCTTCGCACGCTCTTGAGCTTTGGACGATTCGACCTTTAATCGGGCGATTTCGTCGGTCAGCTCGGCGGCTTTAGCCTTCAAGCCCGAGTTTTCCGCGGCAAGATCGTCCAGCTGAGTCTTTAGGGATGTCTTATCAGTGGCAGCCTGCGCTTTGATCCCTAACCATTTAAATGATGTCGTAAGGATGTGAAGCGAAATAGCCTTCAGAGCAAGATACTATAAGAGAAGAAGCAGTACTCACGTCGAACGTCGTCGAGCTGGGCGGTCAGTCGTCTGTTCTCTTCCTCCAGCGCAAAAAGTTCTTGCATACCTTTGATAAGTCCCTAACAATGGGCTGAGCAAGAAGAGGCAAGGATAAAATTTTCGAATTATTGTTAGGAGGGCGAGCCCAAGTGTAAACACTTCGACTCACCCTCGGGGGCTACTGACAGGAAAACATACGAGGCATAAAAGATGGAAATCTCAGACTTATATGGCTTTTGGAACTGGAAGGCTCGCCGGAGGAAGAAATCAGGACAAATTCAGGTTCGCCCACCATTTTCTTCGAAGGAGACGAAGGCTTCGGGGGGTCGACCTCAGGAGCGGCGTCTCCAGCTGCCCTCTCCAGCGAATCCGCGGTGTGCTCGAGGGTGTCGTCATGAGGCCGAATATGGTATTGGCCGCGGTCCCCTTGGCTAGCCGAGGTCTCTTCGGTGGATGATCTAAAGCAAGCATCGAAGTCAATACATCACAGCCATTTCGAAGCAAAGTTATATGATGCAAAGGAAACTTACGATGCGTCGATTCCAAATTTCGGAAGGGCCCTTTTCCCTACTCAAAGAGGAGGACGGCTGCTCAAAGGCATTGCGGGGATCACGCTGTCGTCGTCATCACCTGAAGTGAGATGGGCATCATCGAGATCTTCTGAGTCCTCGACGACATCCGCGATCAGTTGTTTCTTCGGGGCTCTCGGTGGCGATGGAGCGGCAGAGATCGATCCCTCCGGCACTTCGGTAAAATCACGCCCTGGATACTCACCCATTTCGGGCTGGGGCGGATAGCATCGAGCTACCTCGATTACCTATACAAGGATTTCAATCGCATTCGATACTGATCAACACAGTTGTGGAACAAAAGTAGTATTCGACCAAGATAAAAAGCGTACCTCGGTGCGGGGAAAGGCCTTGCTGAAGGACACCACGCCAAAGGCTTTCAGCACAGGTGACTTCTTCTTGATGTTTGTGACGGCGCGCACGCACTCGTCGATCTCGGCCTCGCGCAACTCGTCCGAGGAGATTCGGGTCGAATCCCGGCGATCGCTGTAATCCCACATGCAGTGGGCTCGAGCAGCGAGGGGCTGGATCCGACGCTCGATGAAGGTTTGAATAAGTTGGAGGCCCAAAAGCTCCTTCTTTGGAGTGGCTCAAAGCTGTTCGATTTTCTCCATCAGCGGCTCCGTGATCTTCATCTCCTCGTCCGGAAGATCATGCTTCCAGGATACACGGGGTCGAAGGATGGTGGTAGTTTGGAATTCCTCAAGCCCGAAGATTTCGCCGTCGGAGAGCTTGTCCTTGGCGTAGAACCATTTTGTCCTCCAGCCGGGGTTGTTTTCAGGCATCTGGAGGGAGAAGTAAGGGACATCCGGGCGCACTTGGCAGCTGAAGCCGCCAGTCTGGAATTGCAGAGGGCGCCAGATGATGAAGATTTGGCGCCACAACGCCCAGTGGGGCTCAATCCCCAGGAAGCATTCACAAAGCGTGATGAAGCACGCAATGTGAAGGATTATGTTGGGATTCAGATCATGGAGCTGAATCCCGTAAGCGAAAAGGAGGCTGCGGAGGAAAGGATGCAGGGGAAGAGACAAACCCCGCAACAGAAAGGCGATAAAGAGTACCCGGAATCCAGGAGGAGGTCGGGGAATGATCTCAGGGCCGGCGGCGAGCGATTCCGCCGGCGTGTTCTTCAGAAGGCCCATCTTCTCGGCCTGGGATAGCTCTTTGTCCCTGGCCTTGGTCTAAACCCAACGGCTGATGACGGAGGCGTCAACGTCCCCAGTCTTGGCCTTCTTGGCGGCGGCGTCGGTAGCGGCGCCGGTTGCGGAGGAACCCCTCTTACCCATGGGCTCGGCGCGCAGCAAAGGCTATGGAAATGGGTGCAGGCGGAGGAAGCAACTGCTGCAGAGCGCAAGGGGGAAGACGGTGGCGACGGAGTAGGGTGAGCTGTTACCCCTTTGCTGCCGTTTTATCTTTAATTCTGGAAATTACAGTTGATCTCGGCCGTCCGCTATGAAGTGGAAACGACGGAGCAGATCTGGCCGTCCACACGTCAACACCACGGGAGCCAAGGCCTCCACTACGCACGGTAATCAAGGAAACCGTGCGGACTTTTTTCACCCACACGCGGGACATGCGGTCAAACACGGTCAACAGCCGGGACGTGCGGCCGCAGGGCCCACAGCGCGTCTAGTCTTGTCAAAGTCAGGCCATCCCAGCAGAGGATGGCGTGACAACTCAAGGAAATCTGGCGTTAGCACTGATGTGGCTCTCAGGAAAAGCTGATCCTATTCGACCCAAGGGGCGAGGTTGACGAGGGTTCCTTCAAATTTCAGAGGTATGTCCGTCTAGCGACCAGAACACTTTTTGGTGTTGAGTTTTCTTCGAAGTTTTCGTGCTCTCTTTGCACTGCCCGAGCATGCGCAATGTTCTCTGGACGATTTTGTTTTTCACTTGATGTTTTGAGTGGGCTTCGGTCCCTCGAATTAAATTTTTTAGGCCAGCAGTGCCTTCAAGTTATTCGAGACTGGGCTTCGGTCCCTCGAATTGTCTTCTTCGGGCCAGCAGTGCCTTCAAGTTATTCGAGACTGGGCTTCGGTCCCTCGAATTGTCTTCTTTGGGCCAGCAGTGCCTTCAAGTTATTCGAGACTGGGCCTCGGTCCCTTGAATTGTCTTCATCGGGCCAGCAGTGCCTTCAAATTATTCGAGCCTGGGCTTCAGTCCCTCGAATCATCTCTTTCGAACCAGCAGCGCTTCTGCTTTATTCGAGTTCAGGCCCCGGTCCCTCGAATCTCTGTTTCGGGCTATCAACACTCAAAATACCCAAATTTTGGTGGCAACATACCAGTTCGGATGCTGTATGTCAAATACGAAGGTAACTCCATGGTTTGTAACACCAGATGGCCCGGTATTCGTATCAAGCGCGCTCTGCCGAGAAATTTTCCATACCTACGGTATGAAGTTTGCACCGATGGACGCATCGGGTGCCTCACAATGAACTGGGCTTCGACCTGGTAAGTCTAACGCGGCTCAGGTCGGGGTAGCGCCAGCCCATGCGGGTTCGAGTCGGGGGACTCGAATCTGAGTAAGCTAACCGAATGTCTTTGCGGCTATGCAATTAATTGAGACTCGGCGTGAGTCTCAGGCCGGTTATGCGCACCCCCCTGCAAACCAAGCTAAACACTTTTTCGAGGCTCAGCATGAGCATTGCTCGAATTGATCGCGTCTGCCGGATACATCATTTGCATACTTGCTGTGTAGCTATGCTTTTTCAGGAAGGGCGAAAATAGTCTCGGGCGATGAAAGGGAGGCTCGAGTTAGAGTCCCTGCCATAGTCTTCGACTATCCCAGGCACTCGGGGGCTACTGATGAAGGAATGACATATGGGCCCTCAACTTTTGCCTACCTGGCTTTTCGGTCCAGGAGGGATACCATCGAAGGGATCTCAAAGCCCATGAAGATGACAGCCTGGCGCGGCCCAGGGACGTAACTTGGCGCACAAGATAGAGACTCGAAGAGGGAGACTTAGTCGAATAGGACTCGTTTTGGGTTTATTCTAACTGATCCGACCTATAATCAACTTGGAGAACAATCCCGAGACCCAGCCTTCGCATATAAAAGGCTGGGAGGGAGGTCTCGAGGGGTCAGACACTTTTCCACCTACCTCACGCCGGAGCGCTCGATAACTCAGAGCTCTCTGGTTCAGCTAGATCCAATCTATGCCACCATTGTAACACCTTCGCCAAAGCCACCCCATCAATACAAAGTCAGACAAGCAGGACGTAGGCCTTTACCCTACCAAGGGGGCCGAACCTGGGTAAACTCCCGTGTTCTTCTGCTTTCGTCTGATCACCGTCGAGTTCGCCAGGTCCCCAATGCGCTCCCTAGATCGAAAGCCCTTCAACATGGGTATTGCCGGGGATAAACCTCGTCAGGCACTGTGGCATCTCGTTAATAGGTTAGTTACGGAAAATGCATAAAAATGCCACGAAGTGTAACGAAACACTAAGCAAATGGTGTAAAAACAAGCATGGAGCATCAAAAATTATAGATACGTTAGAGACGTATCAGCATCCCTAAGCTTAACTCGTGCTCGTCCTCGAGTAGGTAAGTGATAACAAAAGAAATAATTTTTGAGGTGACATGCACCTACACAATCTTGATCATATATGTAAGCGTTGTGCGCTGGGATCAAAAGAACTTAAAACATGGGCATGAAAGATATAATCTTGATAGAAGAAACTTAGCAACCATGTTATAACATGAAAAGAACATAAATGAAAGATCATGAAAATGAAACAATGAAAGTCAAACGTGTGTTCAAATCATATGGAAAAACATACAAATGGTTTTCAGCTTGTCCTTCATGAGAGAGCAAAACATAAATGCATAGGACACCTTCAAGTTTAAGAGGGCGACTAGATACAAATAATTTGAGAACAAGTGAAACCAACATCATGAATCAATCAATGAAAACTTTGGGACAATGCACATTATACTCAGAATGACAACTATGCTCTCTTAGACGGTGCATAAAGATAGAAAGTGGTGACTCAACATAAAAGTAAAAGAAAGGCCCTTCGCGGAGGGAAGCAGTGATTAAACATGTGCTAGAGCTTTTCATTTGTAAAACAGAGATAAAAATTAGGTTTTGAGAGGTGGTTGTTTCATGTCAACGACTGGCAATGGGGTCTTAATATCTTCCATAATAAACAAGTGAGAGCGGTTGAACGGATCGTAAGGGCACCTAGAGGGGGGGGGGTGAATAGGTGCTACTCAAATTTTAATTCTTTTCAATTTAGGCTTGACACAAAAGGTAAATTCTCTAGATATGCAACTAGGATGAATTTACCTATATGACAACTAGCAAGCTAAGCAAGATACAACATATAAAGGCAATAAAGGATAGAGGTAACCGAGAGTGGAGCACACGGAGACATGGATGTAATTCCCGTAGTTCCTTCCTTTTTAGGGGAAGTACGTCTATGTTGGAGAGGTGTGGTTGCCACAAAGGCCTAACCAATGCCACAAAGGCTCACCCTAATCTCTGGTGCAAGCTTCCACCACAAAGGCCTAGCTCACTTTCCACTAAGGGATTCCTCAAGGCAGAACCGGCCTTTACAATCTTGGGGCACGCATCCACAACCGAATTGGAGGCTCCCAAGGACAACACAATGCTATCAAACAACAAGTAGCAAGATATCAAATACACAAATCAAGGTCTAGGGACACAAGGGAACCCAAGACACAAGGGCCCTCAAGCAAATGAGAGGGGAAAGTAAATCGCTTCGGTGAGGATGTAGATCAATGCCTCCTCCTTCGATTCTCCAAAGATCAAGAGCTTTGGTGGGTTGAGGGGGGAGATCTTGTGAATTTGGTGGCTCCAAAATGGTGTTCTTCAAGCTTGGGACGAGCAGCTCATTGGGGAAGAAGGAGGGGGGTATTTATACCCCCCCCCCGAGAAATCTGACCGTTGGCTGCCAGAAAAGTCCGGCTAAAGCCGGAGTTAAGTCCGGCTATAGCCGGCCACACCGGCTAAAGCCGGCCTCCACACCGGCTATAGCCGGCCTGAAAAATCCAGCCCTGGCCAGAAATAGCCGTTCAAATAGCCGGGTTGAGACAGAGGGGTTTTCGCCCCAAAGTCTGTGCAGTCTGGCTATAGCCGGCCTAGGGTCCGGCTAAAGCCAGCCTACTCAGCCAACCTTCAATAAGATCATATTCCCGAGCTTATAAAAACCATCTCCTCAAGAATTTCCTTTGGGCAATGATTATTATCAACTATAATATAGGAAACCCAATATCTTGTGCAAGAATATAATAAAATCCTGCAAAGAATAATCACCACATTAATAGATAATGTATTGTTAACAAATGCCAAAATCAATTAGGCGGGAAATGCTCTTTCAATCTCCCCTTTTTTGGTGTTTGATGACAATACAAAATTTGCATGATTCAAACGATATAAAATATAGACGGAGCTCCCCCTTGCTATGTGCCTTATTTTGAATTTTGTATTTGAATACAAAGGCACATCAACAAGAAGAACTCCCCCTAGATTTTATAATGTGATCCATATGTGCACAAGATATATGATAAGTAAATAGCACATAATCAACAAGCATATATAATATGACAAGATATATAGCAAGTAGGATCACAAGGATAGTTAACAATAAGTCTACTACACACATAATATAGCACATAGTTCAACACATAGTAGTAGATAATCCAACTTGAGTTCAATAATGGGACACAAGTAAGCAAGCAAACGATAAGAGCTTGTGACCCAACCAAATCCAAATGGAAACCAACTCAAATCCAAATGGAAACACATGCAAATAGGGACTTCTCCCCCTTTGGCATCAAGACACCAAAAAGGGAGACAACACCAGATAGATCACTCCTCAAAGTCATCAAAGTCCTCATCATCCTCATCGTCATCTCCACGGTCATCATCTTCTTCATCTTCATCGTCTTCCTCATCTTCTTCTTCAATGGCTTCCTTGCCCTTGGAGGTGACTTCGGCTAACTCCTTCCAATCAAAAGATGAGCCCTCATTCCACTTGCCAAAGGAGAAGGTGTCCTCGGACTTATCTTGCTCTTGGGACTCTTCTTGGGTGCTAGCCCCTTTGCCCTTCTCTACAACCCTCAAACGAGCATCCAAATCCCGTTGCCTCTTGTGAATGTGCTTGCGGTCCACATAGTCCTTGTATTGAGTTTGGCGCACATCATTGTTCATGCAAAACAAAGCTCTTTGCCACCACTTGAGCTTCTTCATTTCTTGCCCCATTCCACCACTTGGTGGATCCGCATTATTCCTCCTACAACCACTAGCATAGCGGTTGCCACCCATCACATCACTTGAAGAAGGGAAAGCACTCGAGGTGCTAGGCAACAAGTGAGCGGTCTTCTTGTAGAGCTTGTTGAGCTTGTGGACTTCCAAATCTTCATCAAGAAAATCTTCCTCAATCTCAAATTCTCCTTCAATGCCCTTATCAATGATAAGCCTCACGATGAATGGAGCATAAGGAGGAATCTTCTTGTCAAGCATAGCAAACTTCATCTCCGAGAAGATAAAGTACATCACATCAAGCTCCATCCCTTCACAATCCCTCTCGGCCTAAAAAACAAGACGTGCATGGTGAAGAAGATGCACAAGTCCTCCTCTGATAGAATCATTGTTGCCCCCACTTGGAGCAATGTTAGCATGAAACATCCGAAGCAGAATATCATAAAGGGGAAGGAGATTTGCAGTCTCTCTCGCTTTGCCCCTGGGACCATAGAGGCACTGGATCTTCCTTTTGTTGTACTCTGTGATGTCAAGATGCAAGCGGGCACCTCTAGGTCGATGAATACCATCAAACCTATAGCCCAAGAGCTGCCCGAAGCGATCAATGGTCAAGCTCTTCCTTACCTCACCTGACATCCATGTGAAGCCCACCTCATCCCGAGTGTCAAACTCCAAAGTGGCAAAGAACTGCTGGATCAAACGAGGATTGTAGTCTTGCTTGAAGACCAACAACTTGTGCAAACCCAACTTCTCTGTGACCCAAAGTGCATCGGCAAAGTACTCATCCTTTGACAGTGACACAATGTTAGTGAACTTCATGGGGCAAACCTTTGTGCTCATGCATGCATACACCTGCTCAAAGATCCTCTGATGCTCTGACCGGTAGAAGGAACCACTGTTGATGTCTCTGGGCATGAGATAGAACTTCTGCTCACGGAACTCGCGGTACTCTTGCTTTGACAACTTCTTGAGATCAGCAATGTTAGCAAACAAGGCCTTCTTCTTCCTTTCCTCTATCCTCTTCTTCTTGACAGCAGCGGACACTCGAGCATCTTGTTGTTCTTGACGGTGGCCAATGGATGGATCAACATAACGAGACAGCTTAGGACGAGAGCCACCTGTGAACAGCACAAAGATAGATAGCATATGGGATAAGCATGCATGCCAGAAGAACAAAAGCAATAGCCCAAAACAAAAAAAAATGTGAAGCAAATCGATGATCTACACCGGCTATTTCCGGTGACGAGGTTCTAACTCGGCAATGCCCATGTTTGAGGGCTTTCGATTCATGAGAGGAGAGAGTGGGATCCGGCGAACTCGACGGTGGTCGATAAACGATGAGGGGCACATGAAGTTTTACCCAGGTTTGGCCCCCCGAAGGGTAAAGACCTACATCCTGCTTGTCTGATCTTGTATTACTGGTATATGTGGAGTTGTTACAATGGTGCGCAGATATAGTCTGGCGGAGGTGGAAGAAGATATGGCGTGGCTAGCCTATGCGCGGGATCTATGCGAGATATGGTGTCTATGCGAGATTGTATTGTCGCCCCTCTAGGGGGTGCCCTTGGTGGCTTTATATATGCAGCCAGTTAGGGTTTACAAGTACTTTTTGCCTTCTACTCCAAGTCAAAGTGCTGGGCCTTGTGGGCTTCGTGTATCCTTCGAGCGGGCTTCTTCCTTGGCAGGAACCAGGTAGGCAAAAATCGAGGACCGAGGGGTCATACCCTTGTCAGTAGCCCCCGAGTGCCTGGGATAGTCAAAGACTATGGCAGGGACTCTAATCTGAAATTCTCCTTGATTGCACATATCTCTTTCACCGTATCTGGCAAAACACAAAGACATAGCAGGTATACAAATGATGTATCTAGTAGACGTTGTTGATTCGAGTAGTGCTCATTCTGAGCCTCAAAAATGCTTAGCTTAGTTTGTAGGGGGATAGGCATAACCGGCTTGAGACTCACGCTGGGTCTCAGTTAATTGCATAGCCGCAAAAATATTCGTTTAGCTTACTCAGATTCGAGTCCCTCGACTCGAACCCGCGTGGGCTGGCGCTACTTCGACCCGAGCCGCGTCTGACTTACCAGGTCGAAGCCCAGTTCATTGTGAGGCACCCGATGCATCCATCGAGGCAAGACTTCATACCGTAGGTATGGAAATTTTCTCGGCAGAGCGCGCTTGATACGAATACCGGGCCATCTAGTGTTGCTAACTGTAGACTTACCTTCGTATTTGACATACGGCATCCGAATTGGTATATTGCCACCAGAATTCGGGCATTAAGTGTAGCCCCCGAGCGTGTCGCCAACGCTGGGGCGAATGAATGCCAATTCGAGGCGCAGCCCCCGAGCGTGTTGCCAATGCCGGGGCGAAGGAGTGTCGATTTGAGGCACATCCCCCCGAGCGTGTTGCGAATGCCGGGGCGAATAGATGCCACTATGAGACGCAGCCCCCGAGTGTGTTGCCAACGCCGGGGTAAATGAATGCCGATTCAAGGCGTAGCCCCCGAGCGTGTTGCCAATGTCGGGGTAAATAAATGCCAATTCGAGGCACTGAAGTATGTCAGGTGAAGGCGTGGTACCTGACGTGTCTGTCAGGATACTTAGAGCGTCCATAGATACGGAGATTATCTCAGCAGAGCGCGTATAGCTGCGTTGCCGGGCCAACAGTGTTGCTAACTGTGGACTTATCTTCGACACGATGTCTGGATGGAGTGTCGATGACTTTAATCCCTGCAGTCGAGGAGGTAGATACCTCGCACTCGACGGTCATTTGGCAAATAGACATATATATAATGTGAAGGCAAATAAACACATGTATAATGTAAAAGCAAAGCCCCCGAGTATCGGTTGCTGAAAGTGTCGAAAGCATACAGAAAGTAATAAAAGTAATCGACTCATAGTTGAGGAAGACTTAGCTTTGGTATTTTCTCCCAGGGTGACTCATAGTTGTGGGGTAGCTCTCGTCGTCATCTTTCCAATGGCGGTGGTCTCATGTCGTTTGGACACTCCTAGCAAAAGTTACTGCAGTTCAGGATCAGGTTGTTTTACCTGTCAGAAAAGTCGTCAAAGCGTTGGCTCCAAGGGGTCCAAGTGTCTCGGACACTCGACGAAGTCTTCGGCTCCGCAGGGGTCGAAGAATCTTGACGTGGAGGTTGAATGACTTTGACGACGGCGTGGTCGAATTTTTTGATGACAGCAGGGTCGAAGATCATGGCGACGGCAGGGTCGAAGATCATGACGATGGAGGGGTCAAATTTCCTGATGACGCAGGGGTCGAATTTCCTGATGACGCTGGGGTCAAATTTCTTGAGACGCCGGGGTCGAATTTCTTGAGACACCGGGGTCGAATTTCTTGACGACGCGATGGTCGAATTTCTTCATGATGCAGGGTCAAATTTCTTCATGATGCAGGGTCGAATTTCTTGATGACGCAGAGGTCGAATTTCTTGACGATGAAGGAGTCGAATTTCTTCACGACGCAGAGGTTGAATTTCTTGACAACGGTCTCGAAGGTCATGGCGGTGAACTCGAAAGTCATGATGACAGAGTCGAATATCTTGGTGCTTGGCTCGAAGGTCATGATGACGGAGTCGAAGATCATGGCGATGGAGTCGAACATCTTGATGACGAACTCGAAGATCATGGCGACAGAGTCGAAGATCTTGATGCTTGGCTCGAAGGTCATGATGACGGAGTTGAAGATCATGGCGATGGAGTCGAACATCTTGATGACGGACTCGAAGATCATGGCGACGGAGTCGAAGATCTTGATGCTTGGCTCGAAGGTCGTGATGACGGAGTTGAAGATCTTGGCGATGGAGTCGAACATCTTGATGACGGACTCGAAGATCATGGCGACGGAGTCGAAGATCATGGCGATGAGCTCCCGCACACAAAGGCGAGGTGATGTCGAGCCCCCGGGCGGTGCTGAGTGCGCGACGGCGAGCCCCCGAGCGAGGCGAATGCACAATGAAGAGTCCTGATGTCTAGCCCACGAGCGCGGCGGCGGCGAGGTCGCTCGTACTGCAGTCGATGAAGTAGCAGCGGCGGACTTGGCGCGGATGGAGTTGCGACGTCGATGGTGCCAATCACGGCGTCAATCTACACACAAAGTAGAGTAGACTGCAAGCCCAAGAAAATTTCTCATAAAGTTAAATTTATGATGATTAATTAGATAGATATCACCTGATATTATCCGCGTATAGCTGTGCGTGTCGTCCTCATCGAGTCCGCCGCCATCGATCGGCAAAGCCGCGCGCAGATTGCAAGGCTTTCAGCATGCAACGCATTGCTGTAATCTTTCGTCAAATCTCCGTGAATCAGCTTGCATGATGTTGCGTGACGAATATGCAAATCAAGACAACATGCAGCGGGTTAGATCAAGAAATAATAAAATAGCCAATGAATTGGATAATCTATGCGAGATGGCAGGGATAAATAGTGCTAAAACGGATCAGCCGTTCCACACGCAATCATCGCAGGGAGCAGGTCACGTGGAGGCTGCCAAGAATTATCTTGACGCAGCTCGGTTTGGGGCTCCTGCTTGAGCTCATGGTTGCGCGTCGACGCGTGCGTAAGCCAATTCGGCCACGCAAGTCGGTCGTGGCCGAGAGAAATTCTTCGATGCCGAGCCGCATCCGTACTTGATGCCGAGTTGCAGGATTGCAGTTGATTGTCAATGAAGAGGGCGAATAGTTAGATGCGATCTGCTTGGTTGAGGCAGACTGCCGCCGCCGCCGTTTCAGCATATGGCGATCTCGTCGATTTGAACAGCTCAGACGGAGTCGTCAATGCAGGCCACAAGTCGGTCGACCGTTGGTCGGACGCAGTCACCGAAGTAGTCGCGGACGAACTGACGCTATTGCAAGCGCCGAGTTTTTTTTTTGCGATAAAAAAGTTCAATTAAACATAAAGAGAATTACAATCACCAGTCACGGCTGCAGAGATTTCCGACGGAAAGCTCTCAAGCCAGACTTGACTTTGATGCTTGAGTCTACCTAGCCTTGCCAGTTCATGGCTAACACAGTTACCATCCCTACTGATCTTTACTAGGGTCGAGCCTCTTTCTCGGAGGAGATCACGAATGACACTGATACGGAAGGCATAGATAGAGGTGTTTGGAGTACTTTCCTTGACCAGGTCTAAAGCCTCAGAGCAATCCGTCTCGACGCAGAACTGCTTCGTCGTCCATGTTAGCGACAGTTTCAGACCCTCTTCTATTGCCATTAACTCAGCTTCGGTTGCATCACGACAGTGATCAATCGACCTACATGCCGCCAGAATTATATCACCTTTATGGTCTCGCAAAGCAGCCCCAATACCTGCAGCACCCTCCTTGTCAAAAGCCCCATCCACATTTAGCTTAGCATTGCCTTCTGCCGGAGGCACCCATTTCTTTCTAACCTTTTGTCGCTCGATCATCCTCTTCTGAAACCCTTGATCATCATCAACGACCATTTTGCCTTTTTCAATTTCCGCGTCCGGCCATTGTTTGATAAGCAGGAGCGAGTTTAGGTAACTTACCAAGAAGCGGCGAGAACCCTCTATCGGTGGACAGGGCTTATCATGGGTCATCTCGTTATGGCAATGCCAAATTCTCCAGATCACCATCAGTGTTCTTGCCCTCTGGTTCAGAGGTATCTCCTGTAAGAGCTGTAACAGCCATTCCCTCCCAGTATGCTTCAAGAGATCATCACCTGGAAGGTCCCAAACTTCTCGCATTGCATGCCAAAGATTACGGGCATGAGGACAGCAAATAAACACATGAAAAGTATCTTCATCGTACATGCCACATAACTGACAGGGGGCCGAAGTATCCATACCCCTTCTATGCATATTATGTTGCGTGGCAATAGCATTGCAGCAAATTTTCCACGCCAATAATTTCATTTTAGCCGGCACCGGACAGTTCCAGATGAGTTTCCAGCAGGGTCTTTCGCCATCGGGACGATTACTCGTAGCTCCCCTATCCTGCTCCCACATCATACGACACAGACCCAGGCGGTATGCACTTCGGACTGTGAACACTCCACGCTTCTCAGGGAACCAGGCAACAAAATCATCATCATTCCACCTAGATGGCTGAATTTTGAGGATCTCATCAATATCATCTTGTGTAAAGTATAGCTGCAGCCGTGCAAGGTTCCAAACGCCACCAGGCAGCATGAAATCAGAAACCCACCGGTATCTGCATCTCCCTTGGTTTGATCGTGGTTTGTGTGTTGACTCTCTAGGTATCCATGGATCTCTCCACGCTCGGATTTTCGTGCCCGTTCCCACACGCCAAATGACACCCTGCTTTAGCAACTGGAGTCCGTACTCAATTGCTTGCCACGTTGACGAACCGTTCCCTGAGAATACAGTGTCAATCAGAAAACCGTTAGGGTAGTATTTTGCCTTAAGAACCTGGGCACAGAGAGTATTCGGAAATTGCAGCAGCCTCCATGCTTGCCGAGCCAAGAGAGCTTGGTTAAATAACCTCATGTCGCGGAAGCCGATACCACCATAGCTTTTTGGTCTTAGCATTATATCCCAAGCGAGCCAATGAGTTTTCCGTTTCCCGTTTTCAGCACCCCACCAATATCTGCGGATTATCTTCGTAAGCTCATCACAAAGACCAAAAGGTAGCTTGAAAACACTCATAACGTAAACTGGTATTGCTTGGGCAATTGCTTTAATAAGGACTTCCTTTGCAGCCTGCGATTTTTGACTGTCATCCCACTCAACTAAACATTTAGCTAGCTTTGCTTGCAGACTTTGGAACTTCTCCGCATTCATTCTTCCCTCCGGGGTTGGCAGGCCTAGATACTTCGACTCAAAAGTTTCTTGTGTAACTTGAAGGGCATCCTTGACTGCTATATGGCTCTCCAAGGGGCATGAATTTCCAAACATTATAGAACATTTGTTTGGATTGATTAACTGTCCAGTACTTGAAGCATAAAGGTTCAGAACATCCTTTATTTTGAGAACTTGATCCTGCTGTGATTTAAAGAACATAAGGCTATCATCCGCGAATAAAAGATGAGAAATCCCAGGTGCACTGCGGCAGATCTTTAAAGGGGCAATATTGTTTCTTTGAACTTCATTTTGGAGCAAAGCAGACAACCCATCAGCGACAAAGAGGAACATAAACGGTGAAAGGGGATCACCCTGCCGGAGACCCCGGGAGGGCGAAAATGAATCTAGGAGGTCTCCATTGAATTTTACCTTATAACTCACCGAGGTGACACATGACATTATCCAGTCAACCCACCGGCGAGAGAAACCTAACCTTTGCATCACTTTCCTCAAGAAATCCCAATCCACTCTGTCATATGCCTTTGAAAGGTCCAGCTTATATGCACAGAAGTTCTTGTTCTGGTTTGTGTTATGTTCAATAAAGTGGAGGCATTCGAACGCAACCAAGGCATTATCTGTAATCAGGCGGCCTGGAACAAAAGCACTTTGGTTCACAGAAATAATATCCCCCAGCATAGGTCTGAGCCTATTAACCATACATTTAGCAATCACCTTGTACATGACAGTGCATAAGATTATGGGCCAAAAGTCTTTTAAAGTCTCTGGCTGATCCACTTTAGGAATAAGCACAATGGCTGTATCATTTACTCCATTCGGCATACGGCCAGTCAGAAAGAACACTTTAACCGCATTGATAACTTCTTCCTTGATTGTGCCCCAGTTTCGTTGAAAGAAACGGGCTGGAAAACCATCCACGCCAGGAGCTTTGAGGGGGCCAATCTGAAATAAAGCATCACCGATTTCTTCATCGGTGAAGTCCTTGCACAGATCCTCGTTCATATGTGCTGTTACCTTCTCCTGTATCAAGGATATCAAAATATCAGAGTTAAGCGAAGGGTCCCGGGTGAACAATTCTTTGAAGTAGGACGTAGCCATTCGCTCCATATCTGAGGGAGCATCCTTCCAAACCCCATCATCATCTTTTAACTTTTTTATTTTTTTTCTCCTCGCTCTCCACACCGCTTTTTGATGAAAAAACCTCGTATTTATATCACCTTCTTTTAACCACGCTATTCTTGATCGCTGCAGCCATAGCATTTCTTCTTTATACAGCAACTCATTCATATGATCCATAGCCTGACGAATTTCCTTTTGGCTAGCATTGTTCAGCTGTAATAATTCTAATCTCTTCCTAGATTTATTGAGCTCATGTAGGATGTTGCCGAACTTGCGCTTGCTCCAGTCTTTCAGAGAGTCCATGACCGCATCCAAACCTTGCATAACGTCTCCCAAATCTTGTTTACTTCCAACCGCCTTCCAAACTTCAGCAACACGCTCTGGCAACCCAGCATCACGTTCCCAAAAAAATTCATATTGGCGTCTCTGCTGTTTACATGGCACTCTTTCTTCTCTGCAAATATTTAGCAAGATTGGGCAATGATCCGAGGCTGGAGAAGCAAGATGCTGGATGTTCGAGTCTGCAAACATATCACACCATTCTGGGCATGCCACTCCACGGTCCAGGCGCACCTTCACATTTGCTCGACCTTGCCTCCTATTATCATATGTATAGGGAATACCTGCAAAACCCAGATCAGTTAAATTACAATCAGCGAGAACATCTCGAAAAGCTTCCATTTGTGAAACCGACCGAGGGGTTTGTGATAAGTGTTCCTCTTGCCAAAGTGCCTCGTTAAAATCACCCAAAATCAGCCATGGTAGATTGGACAACGTTTTGAGGTGTCTCAAAGTGTCCCACATCAAATGTCGATTCTCCACACGTGGTTCCCCATAAACACAAGTTAAGCACCATTGAAGAGCATTAGGAGACAAACACACGTACGCATCAATATATCTTGCATTAATACTTTGAACTTCTACAGAAATATGCTCATGCCAGAATAAGGCTAAACCACCACTAAGACCCTCACTACTAAAACCAGCAAACCCCTTAAGACCTAACCTATGACGAAGACGACGCATTTTACTTTTATCTTGCCTAGTCTCACAAAGGAAAAACAACTTTGGACTCCAAACTTGGGAAAGGGTAACCAGTTCATGCACTGTCGGGGTATTCCCGACTCCCCGACAGTTGAACGAGAGGCAACTCATTTCTCCTGGCGAGTCCACACATGTGGCCTCGCCTTTTTTGCAAATGATACATGGCCAGTAGGTTTGATATTTTGTTTACCCTCCTATGTCACGCTTCCTGGTCTTGTAGTTGTCTTCTGATTCTTCTTCTGGCGGCTACCCTTCCGGTTTGATCCCTCCAATGCACAGCTGCCATAATTCAGCCCTAACGAGAGGTCAAGACATTGCCCTTGCACCTCGTCCTCCTCTCCCGCCGCACGCTTCCCAAGAATCGTGTCAGCAGCCATCATATTGACATCTGTTGCTGAGCCAAAGGAGACCTGCAAATTCGATAGACCCCGCAGCGCAGGGATCATGTTGCTAGCGCTTGGCCCATCGCCCCCAGCAATGCCCATTGTACTAGGTCCGGATCGCTTTATTTGCTCTAAAAACTCCGATGCTACTATGTAGCTAGTTCTGCCAAGCCCTCCATCCCTTTGTGGCTCATTCTCCTCCTCGGGAAACTGTATATACGGTTCAAGTCCACTTCGTCTAGGCATATTATCATGACCTACCAATGGTGGTGTTGGTTCGACATGCATAGCATCAATCCGGGCAAGCAGGCTCTGTTCTACATCACCACTAACAGCCTTTCCACCCTCATCAAACTCCTCCTGGTTCCCTCCTTGCTGTAGTAAGTCACCGGTGTTCACTACAGGGGATGCTTCATCTTGGTCTGATCCAACCTGCTCCTGATGTGTATTGTTTTGCTGGTAGTCAAAACTCTGCTCCCTAGGCTGGTACCTGGTAGATTTGCGTGACTCTGCTGAACCAAAGCTAGCAAAGCTAATGCCTCTCCTTGCAGCTCCTTGGCCTTGGGGCGGGACAAAATGTGTTCTATATTCGAACTTCTTGTACGGACTGCACCTCAGTTGATACGCCTCGTAGTCCAGAGATGGCACTCCCCGCCTAATCTTCTCACAGGTATCTTTATGATGCCCCATGAAACCGCAATGTGTACAGAAATAGGGCACTCTCTCATGTCGCAACTTATACACCTTGACCGCACCTGGCTTGCCCTTGACACCTGTGGTAAGCTGTGTTTGGAGACGTCTATCATACGGCAAAGCAACCCGCACCCTCAGGAACTCATTCATATCATCAGTAATTGACGGAGCATCCACCTCCATGGCTCTGCCTAGGCCGTTCCCATACCGCATCCCCCACTTCTTATTTTGTTTCTCTCCTGGAACATCATATATGCGCACCCAAACTGGCACTGCATCAAGAATATGTTCCGATGGACTCAGCTTCACATCAAAGTCCTTTAGTATCAAAGCATGCCTCCTAAAGATCCATGGACCGCCACGCATGACAAAATCATAATCTCCTTGTGAGAATAAGGTGATCATGTAATAATTCTTACCACGCTCCGCATACCGAATACCAGTACGTAGATGCCAGACTTCTTCAGTGAATTGGGTAAACATAGACTTTGTGTTAGGCTTGAGATCACCCATGTACCTTGCCAACAGCTTCCAGGTGTTTGGTTCCTTTGGTGGCTCCTCGACCTCCTCCTCCTCATCAAACTCCAAGAACACATCATCCTCCATATCCACTACGCCTCCAATCTGTGCACCTCCTCCCTGCTGAAACCCTAGATCATCGCTCCCTTCAATGTCATCGTCCCAATTTCCATCATCCAGCGGACTCATATCCTTGTCAAGGATTGCACGGTACTACGAGATTGGCGCTGACGATCCACCACCAAGCAGCTTCGGGTGGGCAGCTCCCTCAACGGGAACCCCTTGATCACCCCCACCGTTCGGCGGCGCCGTCAGCAGGCCCATCGTATGCGTCGTCGTGCGTTCCTGGTTAGGGAGGAGAGTATCCGCTGTTGCTGACAGATTGCGCCGGCATCGTGTTTGCACACTTGGCCCAGCCTTCCCCGATCCGCCCGCCATATTCTTCTCCGATCCGCCCGCCATGCCCTTCTCCAATCCACCCGCCGAGTTCTTTACCGATCTGCCCGCCATGTTCTTCTCTGGATCTCCCGCAGTGTTCTTCTCCCCAAGAGCAGACATCCCCGTAATCTTCACGTGTGCTCCCGTCTTTCCTCGATCGTAGGTCTTGGACGTCCTTGGAATCTGGAGATTTTGGTGATCCAGATCGCCAGGGTCATGGGGTTTTAAGGCGTCCCCCACCGCCTCTTCCTCATCGTATTGCAGGCGGACTCCGCTGTAGCCCGCTCGGTATCCATGACGCGCACGGCGCGCAGCCACTCTGACCGCCTTTTGGCGAGACGCAGGACTCTCGTACGGGGTCGGCGGCGGCGGGATGAGATCGCCCATCCTGTCGCCAGAGCGAAACCCTAACAGAGTAGACGTGTCGTTGTCCGATTCTTGTGCACGCTTGCCGGTTGCATAGTCATGAGTAGATGGTGGCATTGCCGGTTCATGTGCACGCTTGGACGTGAAGTATTCCATTGATTAATCCATTGCCCTGCGTACGTATGAGCCAATCCAGTCAAACATCAGGCCAACCCCGAGCTGCCGCGGTGATCACGGTGAGTAGCTTCCGATCGGATCCGATCGCCATGGTTCAGGCGGTGCATGTAAAACAAATAATACACAATATATTAGATCCAAACAAATAATTAATCTAGAGTAATCAATGCAGAAAGGATGAGATTAGATGGAAATTCCATCACGCGATAGCATGGCTGCCATAGAGCGTGCAATTTTCCGCCGACTGAGACGCGTACGCACACAGACCAATTGGCCTGGTGACTGCTGCAGGAGTATATCTCGCCGATCTTGTCCGCAAGGAAATCCAGCTATGGGAAATGTCTGTCCGATGATGATGTTAGTCGCCGTGTTTGATGGAGATGACGCGGCCAGATATAATTTGGCGATTGTTGACGATAATGAAGGAGCCGGCGAGCCCGTAGATCCAGATCCCGTCGTTCCCACGGTCGGCGCCAATTGACGAGGTTCTAACTCGGCAATGCCCATGTTTGAGGGCTTTCGATTCATGAGAGGAGAGAGTGGGATCCAGCGAACTCGACGGCGGTCGATAAACGACGAGGGGCACATGAAGTTTTACCCAGGTTTGGCCCCCGGAGGGTAAAGACCTACATCCTGCTTGTCTGATCTTGTATTACTGGTATATGTGGAGTTGTTACAATGGTGCGCAGATGCAATCTGGCGGAGGTGGAAGAAGATATGGCGTGGCTAGCCTATGCGCGGGATCTATGCGAGATATGGTGTCTATGCGAGATTGTATTGTCGCCCCTCTAGGTGGTGCCCTTGGTGGCTTTATATATGCAGCCAGTTAGGGTTTACAAGTATTTTTTGCCTTCTACTCCAAGTCGAAGTGCTGGGCCTTGTGGGCTTCGTGTATCCTTCGAGCGGGCTTCTTCCTTGGTAGGAAACAGGTAGGCAAAAATCGAGAACCGAGGGGTCATACCCTCGTCATCCGACCTGCCCCGGCTTTAGCCGGGCTGACCGGCTTTAGCCGGCCTGACCC
This sequence comes from Dactylis glomerata, assembly GCA_007115705.1. Classification (NCBI taxonomy): domain Eukaryota; kingdom Viridiplantae; phylum Streptophyta; class Magnoliopsida; order Poales; family Poaceae; genus Dactylis; species Dactylis glomerata. The sequence goes on from QXEO01001157.1 coordinate 983,360, forward strand.
CGGCTTTAGCCGGACCAGATGAGCACAACAAGAAATTGCACGAGTAGGCCAACAATCTGCTGCAATTTTTTTGATCTACACTATGCACGGCAGAACCAAGAATCCAAGACCTCCCATTGAGTCCAAGGTACCAAAAACATCTAACCCTAACCCTAGAGAACACCTAGGGAGAGAGAGAGAGGAGAAAGTAGAGGTAGGGTACCCTGATCCATGGGAGAAGGCGCCGGAGGAGATGGCCGGCCGGAGAGGGGACTCTGGCGACCGGAGGGAGGACGGACAGCGGCGGCGGCGGGTCCAAGGGAGGGGCACTAGGTGGGAGAGATAGGCGTGGGGGATAATGAGGAAACCCTCACCCCCACAGCCTTATGAGTGAGCCTCGAAACCCCGATCCGGCTATAGCCGGTATGGGACCGGCTAAAGCCGCACCCCAGCTATTTACGGAGATAGACCGGCTAAAGCCGGTCTAGATGGAAGACTGCTGAAGGATTCGAGTGGATAAATTCTGGGCATGCAAGGAGAGAAGACAAAGATGCTGGGCTTTGAGATAAGAGGGCTTAGGATGAAAAACACGCAAGGAGTGGTTCTCGGCACTTGACATTGCAAAAACAAGAAATCAACGGAAAATCCAATGCAAGTGCCTTCCCATTTCAAGGATAGAGACAAAGACGAAAAAGCTCAATAAAACTCAAATAGAATTTGCAAGGAATCAACTCTTCGAAAAGAAGAGGTCGGTGGCCGAGGCCACCATGTATGAGTGTTATGGCATTGGACCGCGAAGATGTACCTTGGGTCCATAACCAATACTCGTCATTGAAGCTCATATATCACAAAAATGATAGTAAGAGAACAATTTTGTTACTATCGGCATTATGGGGGGAGGGATAGCCCAATTAATTAGGACCGCACTCTCCCTATTTCCATGCCCACACCTAAACCAAACAAGTATTGAAATATAGGTGTATTTGCAAGATGCTCAAGCCACACTCCTTGAATCAATGATATTTAGCTCATTCCTCAAATATCCAAATCTTGCTTCATCAAGGGGCTTCGTGAATATATCGGCAAGTTGATCCTTGGTGCACACATATGCAAGCTCAATATCACCACGGGGAACATGATCTCTAATAAAATGATTCCGGATCTCAATATGCTTGGTTCTTGAATGTTGCACCGGATTATAGGCTATCTTGATAGCATTCTCATTCTCGCATAAAAGAGGCACTTTGTCACAATTGACACCATATTCCTTTAAAGTTTGCCTCATCCACAACAATTGAGTGCATCCACTTGCGGCGGCAATGTATTCGGCTTCGGTGGTGGAGAGGGATATACATTTTTGCTTCTTAGAAGTCCAACACACCAAAGACCTACCAAGAAATTGGCAAGCTCCGGAGGTTGATTTCCTATCATCCTTGTCACCGGCCCAATCCGAATCCGTGAAACCACAAAGAGAGAAATTCGAGCCTTTGGGATACCAAAGCCCATAAGTTAGGGTATGAACCAAATATCGAAAGATTCTCTTAACCGCCATAAGGTGGCTTTCTTTAGGAGCGGCTTGATACCTTGCACACACACCTACACTCAACACAATATCGGGTCTAGATGCGCAAAGGTAAAGCAAAGAACTGATCATAGAATGGTATTCCTTTTGATCCACATCTTTACCATTGGGATCTAGTTCAAGATGACATTTAGTGGGCATTGGTGTGGCGGCCCCATTTAGTTCCTTCATCTTGAACCTCTTGAGCATGTCTTGGACATATTTGGCTTGATTAATAAAAGTCCATTCTTTCAATTGCTTGATTTCAAAACCAAGAAAGAACTTCATTTCGCCCATCATAGACATCTCGAACCTATCGGTCATAAGCTTTGAAAATTCATCATTAAAAGCTTTGTTAGTAGAGCCAAAGATAATATCATCAACATATAGTTGGCATACGAAAAGCTCCCCATTGATCCTCTTAGTAAAAAGAGTGGGATCGATTTGCCCAACTTCAAACCCACGGTCTAACAACAACTCCCTAAGGTGCTCATACCACACACGTGGGACTTGTTTAAGGCCATAGAGTGCCTTATGGGGTTTGTAGACATGGTTAGGGAAGTTGAGGTCCTCAAACCCCGGGGGTTGCTTAACATACACATCCTCTTTCAATGGACTATTAAGAAAAACACTCTTAACATCCATTTGTTGCAACTTAAAATTATGATGAGTGGCATATGCAAGAAGGATACGGATGGACTCAAGGCGAGCCACGGGAGCATAAGTCTCTCCAAATTCAATGCCTTCAACTTGATAGAAACCTTGAGCAACCAATCTTGCCTTGTTCCTCACAACAATTCCATGCTCATCTTGCTTGTTCTTGAATATCCACTTTGTGCCAACCACATTGCGGCACTCTCTTGGCTTCTCCACTAACACCCACACATTATTGTGCTTGAAGTTATTGAGTTCTTCATGCATAGCATCCAACCAATCCGGATCTTCAAGTGCTTCAAATACTTTCTTTGGTTCAACCATGGAGATATAGGCATGATGATTGCTAAATTGTGCCAATTGACTCTGGGTTGACACTTTGCCTCTTAAATCTCCAATAACCCTCTCAAGGGTATGACCTTTAAGTTCCAAGTCCCTTTCAACTCTTCTCTTGCGACGGGCTTCGATCTCCTCATTTGACCTTGGAGGAATCACTTGATCATCTTGATCATTTTGGTCCCCGTCTTGACCATCAACTTGACCTTGATCATCATTATGCACATCATCACTCTCTTCATGAGAAGGTTGATCTTGGTCTTGTGAAGAGTTAGGGGCGGTTGAAATAACCGGAGAGGATGGTGGTGCCCCTTCTTCTTCATGAAGGTCCTTGCCTTGTTCTTCGGTTGGTGCATTAGTTGCTTCTTTAGGAGAGGCTTGTTGAGCTTGTGTAGATGAGGGCTCCACTTGGGTAGAGCATAGTCCTTCTTGGTCCTCCACAAGGTGTCCCTCAATGGGGCGGAAAAATCCCACGCCCATTCTTCTTATGGCATCTTGAGGTATTTCATCATCTACATCACAAGCAACAACATCTTGCCCCCCTTGGGAGCTATCATTTTCTTCGAATCCCACACTACAAGATTCTTCAACACATCCGGTGGACTTGTTGAAGACTCTATAAGTGTGGGATTCGGCACCATAACCAACAAAAATACCTTCTATAGCTTTCGAATCAAATTTACCTAAACGAACTCCTTTTCTTTGAAAGAAACACTTACAACCGAAAACCCGATAGTAGGAGATGTTGGGCTTGCTTCCGGTGAGAATTTCATAAGGAGTCTTGTTCAAGCCTTTGCGGAGGAAGAGCCGGTTCGATGAATGACAAGCCGTAGAGATAGCTTCAGCCCAAAAGTTGTATGGAGACTTAAACTCCGCCAACATGGACCTAGCCATATCCATAAGAGTCTGGTTCTTCCTCTTGGCTACACCATTTTGTTGAGGGGTGTATGCAGCGGAATATTGATGTCATATCCCCTCATCACTAAGAAAGCCATTTAAGGTGTAGTTCTTGAATTCGGAGCCATTGTCACTTCTTATTGCCAATATATTTTGCCCATGTTGACGTTTGACTTCTTTGGCAAAGTCGATGACGGTTTGTTGAGTCTCACTCTTGTGCTTGAAGAAATAGACCCAAGTATATCTTGAATAGTCATCAACAATCACCAAACAATATTTCTTCCCACCAAGACTTGCATGAGAGGGAGGACCGAAAAGATCCACATGAAGGAGCTCCAAGATCCTCTTGGAAGAAATGATAGTCTTGCTTGAATAGGGAGAGTCATGCATTTTTCCTAGAACGCAAGCCCTGCAAATACGATCTTTGGCAAAAGAAACATTCTCTTTTAGTCCGAGTATGTGGCCACCCTTGTGAAGACTTTGCAAAGTTCTCATATTGACATGGGCTAGTCGGCGATGCCAAAGCCAACCCACATCGGCCTTTCCAAATAAACACATTGCACTTGTAGTGGTTTTCCCCGAGAAGTCCACCACATACAAGTTGTTTTCAATGTGCCCAACGAAAGCGACATTTAGAGACTTGCTCCACAAGAGTACCACAATTTCATTATCAATGAAGACGGCAAAGCCCATCTTACCAAGTGCACGAACTAAAAGTAAATTGTAACCAAGGGTCTCAACAAGCATGACGTCTACAAGGGAAATATCCGGTGCGACCACCACCTTGCCAAGACCCAATACCTCAGATTGTGACATGTCTCCATAAGTGATGGTTATATTGTTGACATTAGGCATCATCTCCGTCATGATCTTCTTGCTTCCGGTCATATGACTTGTGCATCCACTATCAAGCACCCATTTTGATCCATCGGAAGCATAGTCCTACAAGAGATCATTGCTTGGTTTTAGGTCCCCATTTCTCAATGGGTCCTCTTTTGTTAGCAACAAGGGTATTTGGAACCCAAATAGACCAAGCAACATAACCATCATTTGGACCAACATATTTTGCATAGACATCACCATAATAATCACGAAATAAAACATAATGAGGATTAGCAATTCACGCACGATCATCATGAGTGGCTTTGCCACCCACAATAGGATCCTTCTTTGCTTGTGCGGGCTTGGCCTTCTTTTTCTTGTTGTTCTTCTTCTTCTTCTTTGAGACAAAGCCATTCCCCGTTTTATCATTAAATGTCTTTTGCTTACTCAAAAGGTCATTCAAGTTTTTCTCACCTATGGGAATGGTGGACTTGGCAAGCTCATCTTTCAACCTAGTGATACGTCTCAAACGTATCTATAATTTTTGATGCTCCATGCTTGTTTTTACACCATTTGCCTTGTATTTCGTTACACTTCGTGGCGTTTTTATGTGATTTCCGGAACTAACCTATTGACAAGATGCCACAATGCCAGTTCCCTGTTTTCTGCTATTTTTGTGTTTCAGAAAAGCTACACAGGAAATATTCTCGGAATTGGACGAAACAAGTTCCAGAACTCCTATTTTTCCCGGAAGAGGACCGAAGACCGAACGAGAGCCGGAGGGGGGCTAGAGGCTGCCCACACCACAGGGGGGCACGGCCCAGCCCCTGGCCGCGCCCACCCATGGTGAGGCCACCCTGGTCCACCTCTGACGACGCCCCTTCGCCTATAAAGAGCCTCACGACGGAAAACCCTAAACCAATCGGCGAAATTTCCAGAAGAGTTCCGCAGCGCCGCCGCTGTCGAAGACAAATTTCGGGGGATAGAAGTCTCTGTTTTGGCACCCTGTCGGGACAGAGAAGTACCCCCGGAGCCATCTCCATCGGTCTCCATCACCGTCTCCGTCGTCTCCATCGACCTCACCGCCATCTCCATCAACCTTGCTGTCTCCTATGATGAGGAGGGAGTAGTTCTCCCCCGGGGCTGAGGGCTCTGCCGGTAGCTATGTGGTTCACCTCTCTCTCCCATGATGTGATCTTTATGTGATCGTGAGATTTGTATCTAGTAGAATTGGTAGATGTTATTATTCAGATATTATGCTACTCCCGTGCTTTATTATTGTAAACTCCGGAGACACCTCGTATCATAATGGGAAGGTGACTAGTGTGCTCATTATGTGTGTCTTTTGGTTAATGTCTCTATGAATTGTTGGTGTTTGTTGGAACCATCTAGTGTGTTCACGGTGATAGTGTGGGACAATCTAGTTTGGGTATATACGGACTTTGAGGAGTGCTTCGTAGCCCTACGCATGATTAGTGTTCGTTTTCCATTGGACAATTGTTTTGAGTTGCATATTGATGATAGTATCTATTGGTTCAATTATGTTATATTTGTTGGGAGTGTGTCCACTAGTGAAAGTATGATCCCTAGGCCTTGTTTCCAAGCTTTGCACACCGTTTACATTCAGTTTTGTTACATGTTTGCTTGCAGCGATATTTATTTCAGATTACATTTACTACTTATAATCATCACTACTACTTGTATTTCACTATCTCTTCGCTGAACTAGTGCACCTATACATCTGACAAGTGTATTTATTTCAGATTACATTTACTACTTATAATCATCACTACTACTTGTATTTCTATATCGTAATTGCAGGGTTGTTTGAGAGGGATAGCTTTGACCTCTTCCTACCTGAGTTCGATAAACCTTGGGTGATCCACTTAAGGGAAACTTGCTGCTGTTCTACAAACCTCTGCACTTGGAGGCCCAACACTATCTACAAGAACAGACACGTGCGTAGACATCAAGCTCTTTTCTGGCGCCGTTGCCGGGGAGGTAAGGTAAAAGGTACTCACATTCTTTGGTTACTAAGTCTTCTAGTTGCTGGTGAGTGCTCGAAGTTATTTCCTTTAGATTCTACAATTATATCTTTTTGTTTCTTGTTTTTATTTTCACTAGTTAGGCTTAATGGAAAATAAAGAGTTTTATAGTATTTTTCCTATGTTAGGATGTGAATTGTTTGAAAAGAAAAATTGAAAAACCTTTGGAGCTTAATTTGCATGCTAATAGTGTTGTTAGTATTAATGCTTTGAACACCGTTACTGCTAATACTATAGAAAAGTCTAAGCTTGGGGAAGTTGGTTTTGTTAAGCATGATATTTTTAGTTCCCCAGCTTTAGTGGAGAAAGTTTGCTCTGATGATATTTTATCTCCCATTTGTGATGTTTTTAATGATTCTTGTGCTCCTCATCCTTTTAAAATACCTATGAAGATTGTTGAACGTGCTATCAATAAATGCTATTTAGGAGATGGAACTGTCCATCTTGGTGATCATTTGCTCTTTATACATGAATTATGCGAGTTGTTCCAGTGTGCAGGTATTTCGATGAACCGAGTTAAGAAGAAGCTATTCTCTTTATCATTGAAAGGCAGAGCCGAGGAATGGTATAAAACACTGAAGGACGGTCGATCTATTGACTGGGAGGAAATTGTACCTCTCTTTTATTCTAAATTCTATCCTTCTAGTGAGGTTTATAAAGATAGGAATTACATTTATAATTTGCATCCGCATGAGGGAGAAAGCATTGCCCAAGCATGGGGAAGATTGAAGTTACTAATGCACAAATGTCCTATTCATGATATTCCCCTTAATATTGTTATTAATAATTTTTATGCAAGGCTTTCAGGATATTATAAGGACTATTTAGATGCATGCTTTGGTGGGTCTTTCACAAGCAAGGATGTCGACACCAAGTGGGATCTGCTTGAAACAATTCAAAACAATATTGAAGGTTGGGATAGCGACAAAGGTAAAGGATCAGGTATGAATTACGAGTTTGATTGCATTAAGTCTTTCGCTGAAACTGCTGATTTTCAAGAGCTTAGTGCTAAGTATGGTCTTGATCCTCAAATTATGATTGATTGCTTTAAAACCTTTGCTTCCCATATTAATGTTCCTAAAGGAAATGGGGACGTGTATCATGAACCTTTTAAGGACACTTGCATAGAAAGTGATATTGTTGTTGATGATTGAAATAAACATGCTTGAACCTCTGAAAGTCCTATTTCCTATAAGCATGTTAATTTTTGTGGAGTACATAGACCTTGTGAACAGAGTCACAACAAGGAAGATTATTGCATCACCCACGGGAATGAAGAAACCAATATGTGGCTCAGGGCTCTAGATGAGCTTGGTGAAAAGGTTTGTGAGCTTTATCCTTTTCTTTGTGAACTTTGCGATAAAACGGGTCACTTTAATTTTCAATGCTCTTTTAATCGAATAGTACCGCAAATTTGTATTGTGATGACAAGATTACTCTCAATCAGCATGATGAGCTTACTTTGTTTTTAGAGTGTGAAGAGATATCTAGAAAGATTTCTTTGGTTGATATGAGAGATTTTGATATTAATAGCACCCTTCGTGGTTGTCGTCTCTATTGTGCTAAAGATTGCCTCGCAAATACTTACATACAAAATCTTATAAAACATGATGTTTTTCCAAGCTATGACAGGACTAATAGATGTTTTTATCTTATTAATAGAGAGGAGGAATCCTCCAAAGTTTCTTCTGTTGTTTCTGTCAGTAAACCAGATTATGTGGAGAAGATGCCTTTCCCTCCTAAAGGTATTGTGGAGAAGATGCCCTTCAAGTCTCTCCCTCCTAAAGGAGAGAGCAAGAAGAGTATGAAGAAGAAGAAGAGGAGTAAAAGGCGAGAGGACACGGTATCTTCCCCTAAGCATTATGATCTTACTATAGATTATGATAATTCTGATTGGGATGGTGTTCTCATGCCTGTTACCTATGTTAGTGATCATGATTGGGAAAAGCACTCTACTTTTGATATTGAAAATCTTTTTGGTACCAATTCTAAGGTTAATAATTGTTGTACCATTAGTATTATCCATGTTCCTTCTTATGATGATATGTTTGATGAATATGCTTTGCGAAATAGTAGTTCTCTAGCTTGTGATGATACTGAACCTCTAGTCTATGATGGTTACAATGATGAGTATAATGTTTTCAGTTCACCTACTTTTGAGGAGAAAATTAGTTATGATTACAATATGCCTCCTGTTTTTGATGATTATGGTGATGAGAATAATTATTCTTTTGAAACTGCTCCTACTACGATTGTTCATGTGGGGAGTATTAATTCTTTTATGCATGTGGCTCAAGATAGGGATGCTTTATGTGATAGTTATATTGTTAGTTCTATTCATGATGCTACTGAAAGTTATTATGAGAGAGGGAAACATGGTTTGATGAACCTCAACAATATTGAGTTTCGCCTTTTTTGTTGGAATTCTTGAAGTTGAACTTGTTTTGCCTTCCTATGCTTTTTGCTTTGCGCTTTCATGACTTGTCTCTTTACAATACTATTTTTCATAGGAAGTGGTTTAGATTTAAATGTGTTTCATATATGCTTTTTGATGCTCTCTCTTGCTTTAAGTTCCTATATAGCGCCTTTGACTTAAGTTCTTTTATGGCGCCCACATGAGCATCTTTGCAAATTACTGCGCCTAGCTCAAAGGCGTTAAAGAAAAGCACTCTTGGGAGATAACCCAATGTTTTACTTTTTAGTAATTTTTCTTTTATTTGAGTCTTGGAAGTTATTACTACTGTAATAACCACTCCTTATCATTTTTATTTCGTTTTTGTGCCAAGAGAAGCCTCTAATTTGAGTGAGGTAAGATTTAGGGATGTTGCTGTCCTGAAACAGTTTTCGGTGCTGCATCGTAAAAATTCGTGAAAATTCTCTGTAAATCTTTTGGACCTGCGATTTCTTGTGCATATGCCCCAGGTTATATATAAACTTTCATTAGTTGAACACTTTTTGATTTGAGCAACAGAAAACCCTCTAAAAATTTGACCTTTGTCAGCTGTTCTGTTTTGACAGATTTCTGCCAATATTTGTGTTTGCCGCTTTATCGCTTTCTTTTTGAGTTCTTTTGATCACAGAACTTTTGGGGAAGTTGCTACAGTAGTATATACTTTATATGTGGTGGTTTTGAGTTGAAACCTGAAGCAAAAAGGGTTGATTCATTGTTATGCTTACACTAATGTTGCTAATAGAATTGTGTTTAGTTTTGTATGAAGGAAGTTTTCAAGTGTAGGGATTGGAGAATGATGAGATGAGTTGAAGAATGGACAAAAGCTCAAGCTTGGGGATGCCCACGCACCCCAAGAAATATCCAAGAGGTATAAGCGTCAAAGCTTGGGGATGCCCCCGAGGCACCCCTTCTTGATCGGCAAAAATCAGGTCACCTTTCAAGACACTATATTTTTATTGCTTCATGCACTATGCGTTTTTCTTGGAGCGTCAGTTTTTTTTGCTTTCAGTTTTCTTTTGTTTTGCTTGGTGCAATAAACGGTTTGATCACATCATATTGTTTTGGAGAGATACTTACTCCGTTTTTTATTGCCAAGAACACTCTACTTTTCACTCTTATCGTTCAACGAGTGTTCTCTTTTTCTGCTACTGTGTTTAGCTTTTATTTTTTGCCTTGATTTTTGTTCAGATCCTATTTTATCTTTGCATCAAGGTGTATTTGGACCTATGGTCCATGTTGGTTTTCATCAAAAGAGTTTCCTCAAAAAGGTTTGAATGGTGTTGGAAAAGAGAAAAAGTTTCATGCAAAAAAGTGGTACAAGAAGGAGCTTGTGTAGACTGCGGCCTAGGCTTTTGCATGTCGTACTTGATGTCTTTTTGATAGTATGCTTAGTGGTTTTGCTGTAGCATGACTTGTCTCACATGACTGAGATTGCTTAATGAGCCTTTGAAAAAATCATGCGTTGTTTTAATTATTTGGAAGCATTGTTTTGGTTTTCTCCTTTGATGCTTTATTTGGGTTGACTTGGCGCGTGCTCACACATGTTTGACTCATACAAAGTCGCCATAAGCCTCTATGATCATTTAATTTTTGACTTTTGATGCCATCTTATGCTTCTCTTAATGATGCTTTGTCGCTCTGCATGATTATGGCCGTTATTGCTCTCTTAGTTGGTCGCTCCCAGTCTTTTGCTAGCCCTCATTTTGTACTGAGTATGAGCTCTACTCGTGCATCTAACTCCTAAAAACCAAGTTGTTCCAAAGTGTCCACCATATATACCTATTAGCAATTTGCTATTCCAAAGTACATTTGACTTGCTTTTATCTATCCTTCAAATTAAACTCTTTTTGGTGTTATGCGAAAATTGGTCAGTAAAGCTCTCACGAACCTGATGGCACACTTTACTTTTCTCGTTCTTAAAAATTTGACATTGTGGCTCTCTTATGTTGAGTTGTTATGCTTGCAAGTTGTAAGTTGGAAATTAGCCCAGCCATGCCTTCATGGGGCAAGCTTTCAACATTGCACTATCTTTCATTTGAGTTGATATCGTGATCTTTTGTTTATGGATACTCGCGATGTGAAATAAGTTGGGAATCTTGCAGGATCATGGAGTTTTTATATGTGTTAGGGAAACGCCTGGGCCGCTAATCTAAGCCATGCATAATTCATGGTGGAAATTTACAGCATGCCCATAGTGAACATTCGACGATGCATCTCATAATAAAAAGCTATACCAATGGTAAATAAAAGAGATGTCAAGGTGTTCATTGTCTATTTGTCCTGTCATTTTGATGTGGGCTTGTTCCATGTCATCGGGCACGGAGGTACCCCGTTGGCGGTTCTCGATGATACACATATATTTACAATGACAAGAGCTTGCTTGGGACTCTAAGTCGAGTAGCATGAGGTTTGGGTATTCGTATTTCACGGGACACGAGGTTTTCAACTTATGATTTGTCAAGCATATGCAGCATAAGTGTATTCGCATGAACTTTAACCATTCAAGATGCCTATGATGGGGGCAATGAGAGCTCAAAGCCGGTAAGTACCATAATTTTTGAAGGTTTATAAAACTTGCAATCACTGCTTCCCTCCACGAAGGGCCTTTCTTTTACTTTTATGTTGAGTCTCCACCTTCTATCTTTATGCACCATCTAAGAGAGCATAGTTGTCATTCTGAGTATAATGTGCATTGTCCCAAAGTTTTCATTGATTGATTCATGATTTTGGTTTCACTTGTTCTTAAATTATTTGTATCTAGTCGCCCTCTTAAACTTGAAGGTGTCCTATGCATTTATGTTTTGCTCTCTCATGAAGGACAAGCTGAAAACCGTTTGTATGTTTTTCCTTATGATTTGAACACACGTTTGACTTTCATTGTTTCATTTTCATGATCTTTCGTTTGTGTTTCTTTTCATGCTATAACATGGTTGCTAAGTTTCTATTATCAAGATTATGTCTTTCATGCCCATGTTTTAAGTTCTTTGATCTCAGCACTCAATGCTCTACCTCATTGATCAAATTGTTGGTGCATGTCACCTCAAAAATTATTGTTTTGTTATCACTTACCTACTCGAGGACGAGCAGGAGTTAAGCTTGGGGATGCTGATACGTCTCAAACATATCTATAATTTTTGATGCTCCATGCTTGTTTTTACACCATTTGCCTTGTGTTTCGTTACACTTCGTGGCGTTTTTATGCGATTTCCGGAACTAACCTATTGACAAGATGCCACAGTGCCAGTTCCCTGTTTTCTGCTATTTTTGTGTTTCAGAAAATCTACACAGGAAATATTCTCGGAATTAGACGAAACAAGTTCCAGAACTCCTATTTTTCCTGGAAGAGGACCGAAGACCGAATGAGAGCCGGAGGGGGGCTAGAGGCTGCCCACACCACAGGGGGGCGCGGCCCAGCCCCTGGCCGCGCCCACCCATGGTGAGGCCACCCTGGTCCACCTCTGACGATGCCCCTTCGCCTATAAAGAGCCTCATGACAGAAAACCCTAAAATAATCGGCGAAATTTCCAGAAGAGTTCCGCAGCGCCGCCGCCGTCGAAGACAAATTTTGGGGGACAGAAGTCTCTGTTCCGGCACCCTGCCGGGACGGGGAAGTGCCCCCGGAGCCATCTCCATCGCCGTCTCCGCCGTCTCCATCGACCTCACCGCCATCTCCATCAACCTTGTTGTCTCCTATGATGAGGAGGGAGTAGTTCTCCCCCGGGGCTGAGGGCTCTACCGGTAGCTATGTGGTTCACCTCTCTCTCCCATGATGTGATCTTTATGTGATCGTGAGCTTTGTATCTAGTTGAATTGGTAGATGTTATTATTCAGATATTATGCTACTCCCGTGCTTTATTATTGTAAACTCCGGAGACACCTCGTATCATAATGGGAAGGTGACTAGTGTGCTCATTATGTGTGTCTTTTGGTTAATGTCTCTATGAATTGTTGGTGTTTGTTGGAACCATCTAGTGCGTTCACGGTGATAGTGTGGGACAATCTAGTTTGGGTACATACGGACTTTGAGGAGTGCTTCGTAGCCCTACGCATGATTAGTGTTCGTTTTTCCATTGGAGAATTGTTTTGAGTTGCATATTGATGATAGTATCTATTGGTTCAATTATGTTATATTTGTTGGGAGTGTGTCCACTAGTGGAAGTATGATCCCTAGGCCTTGTTTCCAAGCTTTGCACACCGTTTACATTCAGTTTTGTTACATGTTTGCTTGCAGCGATATTTATTTCAGATTACATTTACTACTTATAATCATCACTACTACTTGTATTTCACTATCTCTTCGCCGAACTAGTGCACATATACATCTGACAAGTGTATTGGGTGTGTTGGGGACACAAGAGACTTTCTGTATCGTAATTGCAGGGTTGTTTGAGAGGGATAGCTTTGACCGCTTCCTCCCTGAGTTCGATAAACCTTGGGTGATCCACTTAAGGGAAACTTGCTGCTGTTCTACAAACCTCTGCACTTGGAGGCCCAACACTGTCTACAAGAAAAGACGCGTGCGTAGACATCACCTAGCATTCTCTTCAATAACATTTGCATGATCACAAGTAGAAGTAGAAGAATTAGGCACATCATTCTTAGTCAATTGAATTTGAAGTTGTTCATGTGACTTGGTAAGAATAGAGTGTTCACTTTTCAAGGCCTTGTGAGCCTTGTCAAGATCTTCTAAATCCTTAACAAGTTTATCATGACCAACACCAAATTCAATCTTTTCCTTTTTAAGCATTTTTACTTTGGCACGAGCATGGTCACGCTCTTTAATGAGTTTAGAGATAACTTCATTATTAGATTCCTCAATGGAATCGAGCTTTTCTTCAAGAGTTGCTCGTTCCTCTTCCTCTCCTTCAAGAGTGTCTTTTAGTGAGGCAATATCTTGAGCATATTCTTTTTCAAGCCTCATTTGTTCATCTAGTTTTTCAAGAGTCTTACCATATTGACTCAATAGGCTTTCAAAGTGTAACTTGTGTACACCATTTACACTAGACACATAATCATCAAAAGCAATGATTTCTTCCTTTACTCTAAGACTAGCAAGATCATTCAAGGGAGCATCATTTGTCTTAGAGGAGGAGGAAGAGGGTGTGGGTGATACCTCGGAAGACTTGGCCATAAGGCACTTGACGTTCTTGATGAGAGAGTCCTCATTGGGGGATTCAAAGAGTGAAGCGGAAGAGGTGGAGGTGGTTGCAATTGCGGCCATCTCACTAGTCGAGGTTTCTTCTTCATCACTCTCACTCCCGGAGTATTCTTCTTGAGTCAAGAACACAAACTTTGGTTGCTTCTTCTTTGGTCCACCCTTCTTTACAAATAGCTTCTTTGATGGTGACTTGGTCTTGCTCTTAAGAATGAGCTTCCCACCATGATCTTCTCTCTTCTCGTAAGGACACTCGGCAACAAAGTGGAATCTATCATTGCAATTGTAGCAAGTCCTCACCCTTTGACCATTGTTGTCACTCCTTTGAAAGCCACTTGACTTGCTTCTTCTTTGATTGTCTTCTTTAGCCTTGTGGGGATCAACCCAAAAGGTTTTTCCATAGAAAGCCATGTGCTCATGGTACTCATGCCTCATATCCTCGAGACACATCTCTAGTCTTGCTTCAATGGTTGCTTGAAGAGGAACATCTTTCTCAATCACACTTTCCTTCAAAGCAAGGTTGGAGCTTCTTTGCATTCCCAAGGCACGAGCACGAGCATCTTCCGCATTCTGTGTGGCAACCTTGTAGGCTTGAATCTCTTGCATCACTTGATTGGAGGTCATCTCGTGGAAGTTGTGCTTTCCTTGAACACTCTTCACATCCGCTGGCTCATATGGGGTAAGAGCAAGAATGTACTTCATCTTGATCCACTCATCATCAATATGGTGAGCACCGAGGTTCTTGAAGGTGGTAGCAATGGCCTTGAGTCTTCTATACATCTCTTAATGGTCCTCACCATCCATCATGAAGAATCCCTCCGCTTGATTTTAGAAGGCCACATATCTTGTTCTCTTCATGCTCTCATTGCCAACAAACACATCAGAGAGACCTTGCCAAGCTTCTTTGGTGGTGGAGAAGTGTTGGATGTGAGGCAAGTCCTTGGACCCAACGGCAATTTGAATCATGTGAAGAGCGGTTGCATTGAGTTGGCTATCGACCACCTCTCTTCTTGTCAAGTTGTTGGGATCCACGGCCTTGAATCCTTCTTCAACAATCCTCCAAAGCTCGATGCAAGAACTGCGCATATGAGAGATCATTTGATATTGCCATTGACCATAGTTTAATGCATCTAGCTTAGGTGGATCACCTCTATTGTTAATATGAGGATGAGGGATTGGCGGGTCAGGTGAATACCAATGAGGGAATTCACCTTTTCCGTCGCCCTTAGTGCAAGACTTAGCATCGGTACCTTTGTCGGCACCCTCTTCTTCCAACCCCACATCCTCCACTTGTGGAGTAGCGGGGTTTTCCGGAGGAGGAGTAGCCATAGGAGTTTTAGCTTGCATGAGTTGCGCTATCATTTCACGCAACTCGCTTATTTGAGTTGTCATGGATGATTCCAAGGTTTTGAAGTCATCCATGGAAACTTGACCCGAGCCCTCACTAGCTTGGGTGCCCATACTCTTAGGCGGTTAAGCCCGAATAAAGAGCCGAGGCTCTGATACCAATTGAATGAATTGTAAGGGCACCTAGAGGGGGGGGTGAATAGGTGCTACTGAAATTTTAATTCTTTTTCAATTTAGGCTTGACACAAAAGGTAAATTCTCTAGATATGCAACTAGGGTGAATTTACCTATATGACAACTAGCAAGCTAAGCAAGATACAACATATAAAGACAATAAAGGATAGAGGTAACCGAGAGTGGAGCACACGGAGACACGGATGTAATTCCCGTAGTTCCTTCCTTTTTAGGGGAAGTACGTCTACGTTGGAGAGATGTGGTTGCCACAAAGGCCTAACCAACGCCACAAAGGCTCACCCTAATCTCTGGTGCAAGATTCCGCCATAAAGGCCTAGCTCACTTTCCACTAAGGGATTCCTCAAGGCGGAAATAGCCTTTACAATCTTGGGGCACGCATCCACAACCGAATTGGAGGCTCCCAAGGACAACACAATGCTGTCAAACAACAAGTAGCAAGATATCAAATACACAAATCAAGGTCTAGGGACACAAGGGAACCCAAGACACAAGGGCCCTCAAGCAAATGAGAGGGGAAAGTAAATCGCTTCGGTGAGGATGTAGATCAAGGCCTCCTCCTTCGATTCTCCAAAGATCAAGAGCTTTGGTGGGTTGAGGGGGGAGATCTTGTGAATTTGGTGGCTCCAAAATGGTGTTCTTCAAGCTTGGGACGAGCAGCTCATTGGGGAAGAAGGAGGGGGGGTATTTATACCCCCCAAGAAATCTGACCGTTGGCTGCCAGAAAAGTCCGGCTAAAGCCGGAGTTAAGTCCGGCTATAGCCAGCCACACCGGCTAAAGCCGGCCTCCACACCGGCTATAGCCGGCCTAAAAAATCCGGCCCTGGCCAGAAATAGCCGGACAAATAGCCGGGTTGAGACAGAGGGGTTTTCGCCCAAAAGTCTGTGCAGTCCGGCTATAGCTGGCCTAGGGTCTGGCTAAAGCCGGCCTACTCAGCCAACCTTCAATAAGATCATCTTCCCGAGCTTATAAAAACCATCTCCTCAAGAATTTCCTTTGGGCAATGATTATTATCAACTATAATATATGAAACCCAATATCTTGTGCAAGAATATAATAAAATCCTGCAAAGAATAATCACCACATTAATAGATAATGTATTGTTAACAAACGCCAAAATCAATTAGGCGGGAAATGCTCTTTCAGCGGTTTCGAGTTCTTTGAAAAAATTGGCACAATGGTGCTCTTTTATAAAGCTTTGGCACTCCTCCCCACCTTTTTTTCCTTTCTCAAACCATGGCTAACCGATTCTATCGGGTGCCCACCAACATTCACATACCATGGAGGAGTGCCTTTTTTCTTTTTTAGAATTAGATTGCAATGGTCTGACTAGCTCTCATGCAAAATTAATGACGAGCAGATGAAGCTGCCTAGTCGAGGGGTATTTAATTTAATATGGAAGATAGCAATTCCGACCACTACGTCCCCATGAGCTAAAAACAGTGGCACAAAACGAGAATTAGTTGAAAGTTTTTGAAAGGTAGCACATGAAAATTTACTTGGAATGGCTTACAAATACCATGCGTAGGAATTTATAGTGGACACAATGGCAAACTTAGTTTTTAGGAGTTGGATGCACGAGTAGAGCTCATACTCAGTACAAAACGAGGGCTAGCAAAAGACTGGGAGCGACCAACTAAGAGAGCAATAACGGCCATAATCATGCAAAGCGACAAAGCGACATTAAAAGAAGCATAAGATGGCATCAAAAGTCAAAAACTAAATGATCATAGAGGCAATGGCGACTTTGTATGAGTCAAACATGTGTGAGCATGTGCCAAGTCAACCCAAATAAAGCATCAAAGGATAAAACCAAAATAATGCTTCCAAATAATTAAAACAACGCATGATTTTTTCAAAGGCTCATTAAGCAATCTCATTTATTTGAGATAAGTCATGCTACAGCAAAACCACTAAGCATACTATCAAAAAGACATCAAGCACGACATGCAAAAGCCTAGGCCGCAGTCTACACAAGCTCCTTTTTGTACCACCTTTTTTGCATAAAGCTGTTTCTCTTTTCCAACACCATTCAAACTTTTTATAAACAACTCTTTTGATGAAAACTAACATGGACCAGAGGTCAAAATACACCTTGATGCAAAGATATAACAAGATCTAAACACAAATCAAGGAAAAAATTGAAATCTAAATGCAGTTCTAGAAAAAGAGAACACTCGTTGAAACGATAAGAGTGAAAAACGGAGTGTTCTTGGCAAATGAAAAGCAAGGCAACTTCTCCAAAAGAAATTTGTTGGGGTCCAACCATTTATTGCAGCAAACAAAACTAAACAAAACTGAAAACTAAAAACAACTGACGCTCTAAGAAAAACGCATAATGCATGAAGCAATAAAAATATACTGTGTTGAAAGGTGACCTGATTTTTGCCGATGAAGAAGGGGTGCCTCGGGGGCATCCCCAAGCTTTGATGCTTGTACCTCTTGGATATTTCTTGGGGTGCGTGGGCATCCCCAATCTTGAGCTTTTGTCCATTCTTCAACTCATCTCATCATTCTCCAATCCCTACACTTGAAAACTTCCTTCATATAAAACTAAACACAATTCTATTAGCAACATTAGTGTAAACATAGCAATGAATCAACCCTTTTTTTGCTTCAGGTTTCAACACAAAACCACCACATATAAAGCATATACTACTGTAGCAACTTCCCCTAAAGTTCCCTGATCAAAAGAACTTAAAAAGAAAGCGATAAAGCGGCAAACACAAATATTGGCAGAAATCTGTCAAAACAGAATAGCTGACAAAGGTCGAATTTTTAGAGGGTTTTCTGTTGCTTAAATCAAAAAGTGTTCAACTAATGAAAGTTTGGATATAACCTGGGGCATATGCACAAGAAATTGTAGGTCCAAAATATATACAGAGAATTTTCACGAATTTTTACGGTGCAGCACCGAAAACTGTTTCAGGACAGCAACATCCCCAAATCTTACCTCACTCAAATTAGAGGCTTCTCTTGGCACAACAACGAAATAAAAAGGATAAGGAGAGGTTATTATAGTAGTAATAACTTCCAAGACTCAAATAAAAGAAAAAGAACTGAAAGTAAAAAACATTGGGTTATCTCCCAAGAGTTCTTTTCTTTAACGCCTTTGAGCTAGGCGCAGAAAGTGCGAATCAAGTAATATCAAAAGAATCATTAAGATCAACTATTTCCTCAAGATCACCACTTACCACACTAGGCACTTTAGAGGTTCCCGAAGATGATTCAACCTGCAAGTCACTCTTAGTTGAACTAAAAGTCTTACCAATCTTAAAAACATGCTGCGATTTAGGCACAGACACCTTGGGAACATACATAAATTTTTGCTCTTTTCCAACAAAAGCTTTCTCCTTCTTAAACTTAAGAGAAGAGAAAATTGAACTTAAAGTTTCCATGGATTCCTCTAGTTTCCCAATCCTAAGATTTTGACTATCAAGAGTAGTGCTAGCTTCTAAAACGGTGATTCTCTTACCGATACTTTCTATCGCTTCATTAACTCGGCTAGCGTTATCAAGGATATTTGGCAAACTTTTTTCTAAAGAGCCTACTTTTTTCATAACTTCCTCCAAAGTGATCTCAGTTTTAACAACATGAATAGGTGGTATTCCCACTAAACTCTCTATTAAAGTGCATGCTTCAAGAGCGGGAGTACCCAGAAAATTACCTCCTGCAAGAGTATCAAGAACGTACCTATACCAACTAGTTATACGAACAAAAAAAATTCTAAGGAGGATCATGGTAGAATGCTTCTTTGTACACCTATGATGAGAATTGCTAATACGGTACCAAGCATCTTTCAAGCTCTCTCCCCCTTGTTGCTTAAAAGTACGAACTTCAACTTCAGGATTACTCATTCTAGCAAAACTAAAAGCAGACAAGTAAAAACAACTATAAAGGATACTAATTTTGTTTTTGTTTTTGATAAAACGATGCAAGTAAAAATAAAGTAAAAGCAAAATTTAAAACAAAGTAAAGGATGTGTGTGCGAAACTCCCCTTGCAGAAGTCTTCTTTTTCCCCGGCAACGGCGCCAGAAAAACTTGTTGATGGCACGGTGATGAATGGTGCCAGAAAACTTGTTGGCGCGTAGTTGATGAAGTAAATGACCGGCCAGTTGGAAACCCCAAGAGAAGGTTTGATGAATATAGCAGCAAGTTTTCCCTCAGTTATGAAACCAAGGTTTAATCGTCCAGTAGGAAAAAGCCAAACTCAAGAAGGTGATGCCTGCTAGCTGTGTGACACTCCAACAAGGGCGCCGTTAACGATACTTGTTAGCGCGTCTTCAACTAGTAGCAACGTGGAACCTGCACACAACACAACCAAATACTTTGTTCCCAACTTACGATGAGGTTATCAATCTCACCGGTTTGCTTGAAACAAAGGGTATGAGCGTATCGAGTGGAAAGCAATAGTAGTATGCGAGTAAAGTAAACAGTGCGAGTAAAGTAAACAAGTGATAGCAATATAATGGAAATAGGACCGGGGTCCACAGTTCACTAGTGGTGTCTCTCCATAAGATAAAATAACACATGCTGGGTAAACAAATTACAGTTGGGCAATTGATAGAATAAAGACAACGTGCATATATCGAGAGGATCACTATGAGATTTACTCTGGGCATTACAACAAGATACATAGACCGTCATCCAACTACATCTATGACTAATAATCCACTTGTGGCGAATCAATCCGAGAACTCCACAAGTATTAAGTTGCGAACAACAGATAACTGCATTAAGCAAAGCGTGTAATGTAAACAAAGCATATGCCCTTGAGCATATGAATGTTGTTTTCTCCCTAGTGGCAACATTACATCTACAACCTTAGAGGTTTCTATCACTCCTCCAGATTAAATAGAGGCATGAACCCAACTATCGAGCATAAATACCCCCTCTTGGAGTCACTAACAACTACTCGGCCAAGATAGCTACTAACAACGGAGAGCATGCAAGATCATAAACAACATAGAGATAACATAAGATAATATTCAGCACATCAACTTAACAGAACACCAATATTCATCGGATCCCAACAAACACAACATATAGAATTACATAACGGTGATCTCGATCATGTAAGGCAGCTCACGAGATCTAAACATGAAGCACATGGTGGAGAAGACAACCATCTAGCTACTTCTATGGACCCATAGTCCAAGGTAGACTACTCACTCATCGCGCCGGAGGCAAGCATGGCGATGAAGAAGACCTCCGGTGGCGATTCCCCTCTCTGACAGGGTGCCGGAAAGAGCTTCTGGACCCTCCCGATCTCGGGTCGATGGCGGCGGCGGATCGCGATGTATTCTGGAAAAGTGATCGGGTCTTTAGGTTTTTCCCGTCGGGGGGTCTTTATAGGCGAAGGGGCTGCGTCAGAAGTGGACCAGGGGGCCCTCACCACAGGTGGGCGCGGGCCAGGGGCAGGCCGCGCTTCCTGGTGGTGTGGCCTCCCTGTGGCCCTTCTCCATCTCCTCTTCGGTTCTCTGGAAGCTTCGGTAAATTTCTGGATGTTCGGCTTTTGTTTCGTCCAATTCCGAGAATATTTCCTGTGTAACTTTTCTGAAACACAAAAACAGCAGAAAACAGGGAACTGGCACCGTGGCATCTCGTTAATAGGTTAGTTACAGAAAATGCATAAAAATGCCACGAAGTGTAACGAAACACTAAGCAAATGGTGTAAAAACAAGCATGGAGCATCAAAAATTATAGATACGTTAGAGACGTATCAAATACCATGTGAAGAAAACATACCAGACCCTTCATATGTTTGTATTGTATAGGAAATTCCGATGGTAACGGCTAGTTGTGTGGTGTAGTCTATAAGTAGCACCTGAGTCTAAAGTGGGTAGAGTTGGTAACTTGAGTTTAATTCTAGATACGTTCAATTTACTTTGTACAAGTTCCCCTCCTTCTCTCACTTGTTCTTGCAAGGCATCCTTTGAGAGTTTGAGTGTGAGTTTGGTTGAGCACCAAACAAGAGCATAACTAAGCCGACGAGATATTCTTGTTACTCTGGGAGATTTGGCATCTCCTAAATGGTTATGCGTCTCTTGCGAACATCCAATGTGTGAACTTGTTGCGGCATGTTTATGAAGGTTTGGAGGCCACCTTAAGATCTATCATTGGTGAGAGGGTCAAACGGGTGAAGTTTGTAGAGAATATGGTTAAGACCAAGAATTTGGGTGCATGCATGCATAGCCTCTCAAATCGAAGATGTGGAACTGGTGCCAACAATTTGAACTTTAGGGAACAAATCGGTGTCTTCGCTCACCTTTTTAAACTTTGGGTCTTTCTTTTTATTGTTTACATGTTACATGCTCTCATCGTCTGCTTGAGGTTTGGGATTAACACTGCTTATGATGTCTCTGTTATCTTTCTCAATCAGTTCTTGCTCGACTCTACTACTAAGCTTACATGCTTGAAATGTTCGATTGATCTATGTAGCTCTGCTCTTGCTTTATTCATCAATCTTATGTTTTACCCATCTTGCTTTTAATCTAAGTTATCTGTTATACAAGGGCTTGTTACATATTTAGAACCGAGGAAACTAAAAGTTCATCGTTGGACGGTCACTTCGCTGCCGCATACTAATCACGTTTCAGTTTACGACCTCTTTTGTTGTGGGGGGCGGTGTAGGACAGATGGGCGATTTGGTCACGAGAATGGCAAGTGCAGGTGCATGTAACTCTTTCTTTTAAATGAGGGCAAAAGCTTTGCCCAATCTTTTTAATAAAAAGAAAAAAAAATTACTTATTTAGTTAACGGAAAACCGAATACAGGAACTGAAAAACAAAGCAACCGGGGGAGGAACCCCCATTGTTTTTATTAAGAGAGGTGATGAGGCCCAATCCCTGGCCGCCTAGCACAATGACGCATGTGCTAGCCAGTAAGGCTTAGGATTTTGCCTGTGCATCTAACTCTGATCTCTACATGCTGCAGCAGCAGTAGCGCTCTTCGCTTCACAGACACAGTTTAGTGCATACTTTTACCGCTATGCTCTGTTGAGCCTCGGCCTCGAGTGAACTGAAAACAGCCATTTAACTGCAAGCTTTATTTGTCCGCAAGATCTACTGGATAGGAAAGCGGCAAAGATTCTTTCAATCCGATTTATAACTGCTCGCAATCTAGGCCAGTCAGAGCTCACAAACGCATCTCGGCCATTTGGCACCAACATTACGCGCACTTGACCACTTGTAACCTGTAGTCTGTACAGTGTACACCACAATATGCCAAATATGCAGCCTGTTGCCTGGTTTCAACATGGCAGTCCATCGTGAGCCATAAATCCTTTCTCCTACATCAGGCCTGCTGTCAAAACGTAAGCACACACCAAAATCTGGAGCCCCTGGCAACAGTAAATGCAGGATATCGAATTAGTACAAGGAAATATCTTCGTCACTTGAAGCCATATATATATGAGGTGGTTTTATTATTTTATTCATTGTTCATAAACTCATTTTATTGCTGTGATGTACTGTTACATAACTAACTCGTGCTCCTTCCCTGCAATAATCCAGTTGGGCATGGCATTGAAACATTCAGGTGTAGTTTTAGCTGCTAGAAATGAAAAGAAATAAAGATTGTTACTAGACCTCACCCAAACCACCAAAGCTTGCCTCTTTTGGTCACGACAGTTCAACACCTCAACTTTTCATGGGGCCATTATTCTAGGTCGACATGTTCCGGGAACTTGTGCATGAGCCTGATTTCGTCGCGAGAATAGCACATGCAGATGCAGGTACACTCAAACTTGTGCATGACTGAAATGAAAATTACTCCCTCCGTTTCAAAATATAAGATGTTTTAGCTTTGTAAAGCAAATGTATATAGATATCTTTTTATGTGTAGGTTCACTTGAATAGGCACACTAAAATGTGTCTAGATACACTTACTTCACAAACCTAAACCATCTTATATTTTGAAACGGAGGGAGTACATCCATAAGCAGTGGCAGACCCAACCGTCCCTAAGCCTGGGCAAGTGCCCAGGCTTCCCGCCCGCCGGCATAGCCTAATTTCCTGGCAACTTGATCAAAAACAGTTTCATTAGCCTTCAAATTCACTGTTTGCCCAGGCTTTGAAGTATTCTTGGGTCCGCCACTATCTATAAGCACTGCCCAAACAAAAGTTACCACAATGGAATGTCAACTCTTTGTAAAAAAACAAAGGCACTAGAAAGAAAAAAGAAAAAAGATCGCAAGTCGTCAGTGAAAAACAATGATTCGAACTAAGCAGGGTTTCTTCCATGACAATCATACATCATGGTTCTAGAAAATTGTTCGCAATAACGATCTACATGTTACCTGACTGCAAATGATATTTCAAGTTCTCCCATGGAATCATATCAACTTTAAAAGTTTATATTACATTCTTTTGCTAAATCTGGTCGTTAATTTCATTAATGAGTTGGCAAGGAAGCTCAATTAAAGAATTTTTGAAGGAAAAAAAAGATGGCATCCTGAGTGGTGGACCCAGCCCAAAAGATAAGTGGGGGCCTTAAGTCAGTGGTAGCCTTGTTATTGTGCTGACTAGGGGCCTTTGCGGTAAATTATTGGGCTCCAAACCTCTAAACTCAAAATCTGAGTGAGGCTTAGGCCCCAACTCAGCCATGTGTAGGTCCACCCGTGGCATCCTAACAAATATACATGAGACGCTAGATAACCTGTTTTGTCTAGTATCACTACTGCATTGGACTAATCAAATGCAAGAGTGGTTACAACATTATTTTGGGGTTTAAGAGTACCACTAAATCATCCTGGCCCTGTCATCATGTTTAGGCCATTACCCAAAATAGCAATTAAGGCTAAATATAAGTGCAAACAAGACAAATATGCAATGCACTCCTGATACGTCCAATTTGCATCACTATTTTGTATCATAATTTACTGTTATTCATTGATATATTTCATATTTAGACATGATACTAATGTTATTTCCTTTACTTTCACATGTTTGATGATCATCGGAGGAGTTGCTGCCGGAGTCTGGATTCTGCTGGAAAAAGGACCATCAAGAGACCATATTTTGAAGATCAGGAAAATTCCAGAAAAATACCCAGAAATTATATTTTCCCAGAAGACTCAGGAAGCCAGAAGGAGGAGTCGAGAGGAGCCAGGGGGCCCCACACGCCAGGGTGGCGCGGCCAGCCCCCTGGCCGCGCCAGCCCTGTGTGAGGGAGCCCTGGCCCACCTCTGG
Organism: Dactylis glomerata; assembly: GCA_007115705.1. NCBI lineage: Eukaryota > Viridiplantae > Streptophyta > Magnoliopsida > Poales > Poaceae > Dactylis > Dactylis glomerata. Next base: position 1,007,993 of record QXEO01001157.1, read on the forward strand.
TCTCGCCCCTTCGCGTACATCATCGTCCCTGAAAACCTAAGTCAAGGGGGGGGCTCAGAGTTAGACACAGCCGCCTCTGTGGGGCGGAGAACACCAGAGAGAGAAAGCTCTCCGGCAGGGAGAAATCTGCCGGGGAAATTCCTTCCCGAAGAGGGGAGATCGTCGCCATCGTCATCACCATCGCACCGGACTTCATCGGGATCATCATCATCATCTCCATCACCAGCACCTTCATCTCCACCATCACCACGCCATCCCGCTGTAACATCTTGAGTTGGATCTTGTTATATTCATAGGGGAAACTTTCCCGGTGTTGATTACTCTTGTAGTTGATGCTATTGAGTGGAACCGTTGAATTAAGGTTTATGTTCAAATTGTTATTTACCATTATTTCACCTCTGATCATGATCCATATGATGTCTTGTGAGTAGTTCGTTTAGTTCTTGAGGACATGGGAGAAGTCAAGATGTTATTAGTGAATTATTGTTGAGAAATATTTAATGGTTTGATATTGTTGTGGTGCTATTTCACTAGTGGTGTCATGTGAACATCGACTACATGATACTTCACCATTTATGGGCCTAGTGAGATGCATTGTGTATTTGGCTACCGATTGTGGGGTTGCTGGAGTGACAGAAACCTAAACCTCCGTTGGGAAACCATTGCACCAGGGAGCGTAGGATCTTAGAGTTTAAGGCTGTGGTTAGATTTATCTTAATTACTTTCTTGTATTTGCGGATGCTTGCAAGGGGTATAATCACAAGTGTGTATTTATCCTAGTAAGGGTAGTGCGCTAGCACAGGTTCACCCCCATAACATCTATCAAACCAATAAATACTATTGGCTCTATGAAGCGAAAGCTCTTGACAGAAACTCCCGTGTGTCCTCAAGAACGTTTGGTTATTATAAGTACACAACCGGCTTGTCCTTTCCTAAAGAAAGGATTGGGCCACTTGCTGCAATTGTTACTACTGTCTTTTATTTACTCGCACTTTATTTACTCGTATTACCAAATACCCCTGAAAACCTGTTTGCTAGTATTTACAGTGATTCGTTGATCAAAACTGCTCATCAACACCTTCTGCTCCTCGTTGGGTTCGACACTCTTATTTATCGAAAGTACTACGATACACCCCCTATACTTGTGGGTCATCAAGACTATTTTCTGGCGCCGTTGCCGGGGAGTGTAGCGCTATTGAAGAGTGGAATTGGAAAAGGTAACCATCGCTGTGAGTATTGTTTTTATTTTGTCTTTTATTTTACTCTGCTATGGAGAACTCTCCATTTGGTTTCCTATTTGGAAACACATCTACTACTACTGCTGCACATGCGGAGGAACCGCCACTGCCTGCTGAAATTGATCCTTTTAAAATACCTATGAAAATTGTTGGGCGTATTATGGATAACTGCTATTCAGGAGATGGAACTGTCCATCCGGGTGATCACTTATTATTTATACATGAATTATGCGAGTTGTTCAGATGTGCAGGTATTTCACCAAGCCAGGTCAAGAAGAAATTATTCTCATTATCATTGAAAGGTAGAGCTGAAGAGTGGTATCAACTACTCCAAGATGGTCCATCTATGGCATGGGAGGATATTGTGCCTCTCTTTTATTCTAAGTTTTATCCTCCAAGTGAAATTCATAAAGACCGTAACCGGATATATAATTTTTGGCCTCATGATGGAGAGAGTATTGCCCAAGCGTGGGGAGATTGAAGTTACTAATGCTCAAATGCCCCATTCATGAGCTCCCCAATAATATTGTTATTGATAATCTTTATGCGCGGCTTACTCTTCCTGATAAGGATTATTTGGATGCTTCTTGTTTTGGATCATTTACTCATATGAAAGAAGATGCTAAGTGGAAACTCCTTGACCGTATACAAGAGAATGCTGAAGGTTGGGAAAACGACAAAGGTAGGAAGTCAGGTATAAACTATGATTATGAATGCATTAAATCTTTTATGGGAACCGATGACTTTCATAGTGTTAGCGCTGCCTATGGTCTTGATTCACAAATACTTGCTAATTGTCTTAACGCTTTTGCCTCTTATATTGATGTTCCAAAGAAAGATTGGAACAAATATCATGCGCCTTACAAAGATTCTATTAGTCATATTCCTGCTGCAGCTACTGAAGTTTGTACTGTTGATAGCATTGTGCCTGAACCTTATTTTGAGAAGACACCTTTCCCTGCTAAGGTAAAGAAGTATTCTACTTTGGTAAGTGTGTCTAATAAAAGTACTAAGAAAGCTGCAGAGCCTGATGAGCAAATTACTATTAAGTCTCCTGTAGCTATATTGAAGGATCTTGTTACTAAAGATGTAGGGGATGAATATATTCTTTTTTGTGAAGATACTTCTAACATTCTTTCACATCCTAAAAAGTATAGGAAGGCAAGTGTTCCTGTTATTTCTGTCAGGATTGGAGATCATTGCTATTATGGTTTATGTGATATTGGTGCTAGTGCCAGTACTATTCCTTTAGAGCTTTACAAAGAAATTATGCACGAGATAGGCGCTTGTGAACTTGAAGATATTGATGTGGTTGTTCAGCTTGCTAACAGAGAGACAGTTTGGCCTCTTGGTATTGTTCGAGATGTGGAAGTTCTTTGCGGTAAGACTAAATACCCTACTGATTTTCTAGTACTTGGTAAGGAGGCTAGTAAAACTTGTCCTATTATTTTTGGTAGACCATTTTTGAACAGTTGTGGCGCCGTGATAGATTGCAAGAAGGAGAAATTTTTTACTAAGTTTAATGGAGAGTCTTATGAGTTTAATTTTTCCAAGTTTGCTAAGACTTCTTATGAAAATGACACGCCTAATGAAAATTTTCGAGTTGAACAGCTCGCTTCTATTGCTCTTGCCCCTAATAATGCCTTGCAGCAATTCATGGAAGATCACGAAAGTGATGTTTTTAGCAAGGAAAGAGAAGAGATTGACGATATTCTCCTTCGTCAACCACCATTACTCAAGCATAATCTACATGTGGAGGATCTTGGTACCACTTTGCCGCCTAAAGAAGATCCTGTGTTCGAATTAAAGCCTTTGCCTGATAATCTTAAATATGCTTATATTGATGATAAGAAAATATATCCTGTTATTATTAGTTCTAAAATTTCAAGAAAAGAAGAAGAAAGATTATTGGAGATATTGAGGAAACACCGAGGAGCTATGGGATATACTCTTGATGATTTAAAAGGGATTTCTCCCACTTTATGTCAGCATGCCATTAATATGGAGAAAGATGCGAAGCCAGTTCTGGAGCATCAACGCCGCCTAATTCCCAAGATGAAGGATGTGGTAAGAAACGAGGTATTAAAACTCCTTGATGCTGGTATTATTTATCCTATTGCTGATAGTAGATGGGTTAGTCCTATCCATTGTGTTCCTAAGAAAGGAGGTATGACTGTTGTGCCTAATGAGAATAACGAGCTTATTCCTCAAAGGGTAGTAGTTGGTTATAGAATGTGTATTGATTATAGGAAGGTAAACAAAGTTACTAAGAAAGATCATTACCCTTTACCGTTTATAGATCAAATGCTAGAAAGGTTGTCTAAGAAGACTCATTTTTGTTTCCTTGATGGTTATTCTGGTTTCTCTCAAATTGCTGTTAAGAAGGATGATCAAGAGAAAACCACTTTTACTTGCCCTTATGGAACCTATGCTTATAGACGTATGCCGTTTGGTTTATGCAATGCTCCAGCTACTTTTCAAAGATGTATGTCTGCTATTTTTCATGGCTTTTGTGAAGAAATTGTGGAGGTCTTCATGGACGATTTCTCCGTCTATGGAACTTCTTTTGATAATTGTTTGCACAACCTTGATAAAGTTTTGCAGAGGTGCGAAGAAACTAACCTTGTTCTTAATTGGGAGAAATGCCACTTTATGGTAAATGAAGGAATTGTCCTTGGACATAAAATTTCTGAAAGAGGTATTGAAGTTGACAGAGCAAAAGTGGAGGCAATTGAGAAAATGCCTTGTCCAAGAGATGTTAAAGGTATTTGTAGTATTCTTGGTCATGCTGGTTTCTATAGGAGGTTTATTAAAGATTTCTCTAAGATTTCAAAGCCTCTTACCAATCTTCTTCAAAAGGATGTACCATTTGTCTTTGATGATGATTGTAAGGAAGCTTTTGAAACTCTTAAGAAGGCTTTAACTACTGCTCCTATTGTTCAACCACCTGATTGGAATTTACCTTTTGAAATTATGTGCTATGCTAGTGATTTTGCTGTGGGTGCTGTTCTTGGACAGCGCGTAGATAATAAGTTGAATGTTATTCATTATGCTAGTAAGACTCTTGATGCTGCTCAGAAGAATTATGCTACTACTGAAAAAGAGTTTCTTGCTGTTGTTTTTGCTTGTGATAAGTTTAGATCTTACATTGTTGATTCTAAAGTTACTATTCATACTGATCACGCTGCTATTAGATATCTTATGACTAAGAAGGATGCTAAGCCTAGGCTTATTAGATGGGTGTTGCTTTTACAAGAGTTTGATTTGCATATCGTAGATAGGAAAGGTGCTGAAAATCCTGTGGCTGACAACTTGTCTAGATTGGAAAACATTTCTTTTGATCCTATTCCTGTTAATGATAGTTTTCCAAATGAACAGTTGGCTGCAATTAATATAACTTCGCAAGACCTTCCTTGGTATGCTGATTATGCTAACTTTATTGTTTCCAAGTATTTGCCTCCAACCTTTATAGCTCAGCAAAGAAGAAAATTCTTCTATGATTTGAGGCATTATTTTTGGGATGACCCACATTTATATAAAGAAGGAGTTGATGGTATTATGAGAAGATGCGTACCGGAATATGAGCAACAAGAGATATTAAGAAAATGCCATAGCAGTGCTTATGGAGGGCATCATGCTGGAGATAGAACCGCACAAAAGGTTCTACAATCAGGTTTTTATTGGCCAACCCTCTTTAAAGATGCCAGAAGGTATGTTTTATCTTGCGATGAATGTCAAAGAGTTGGTAATATTTCTAGACGCAATGAGATGCCTATGAATTACACTCTTGTTATTGAACCGTTTGATTGTTGGGGATTTGACTTTATGGGTCCTTTTCCTCCTTCAAAAGGCTATACCCATATACTTGTTGCTGTTGATTATGTTACTAAATGGGTAGAAGCCATACCTACAAAGAGTGCCGATGGTGAGACTTCGTTAAAAATGCTTAAGGATGTTATTTTCCCTAGGTTCGGAGTGCCTAGATATCTTATGACTGACGGAGGTTCTCATTTTATTCACGGTAGTTTTAGAAAAACTCTTGCTAAGTATGATGTCAATCATAGAATTGCTTCTGCTTATCATCCCCAAACTAGTGGGCAGGTAGAGCTTTCAAATAGGGAGATCAAGTCTATCTTGCAGAAGACTGTCAATAGATCTAGGAAAAACTGGGCTAGTAAGTTAAACGACGCTTTATGGGCTTATAGAACTGCTTATAAGAACCCCATGGGTATGTCTCCTTATAAGATGGTTTACGGAAAAGCGTGTCACTTGCCCTTAGAATTAGAACACAAAGCTTTTTGGGCAGTGAGAGAGCTTAACAGAGATTTTAAACTAGCCGGTAAGAAAAGGTTGTTAGATTTGAGTTCTCTTGATGAGTGGAGAAACGAAGCGTATGAGAATGCCAGACTTTTCAAAGAGAAAGTCAAGCAATGGCATGATAAGAGAATTCTTAAGAGAGAGTTTCATGTTGGTGAGAAAGTTCTATTGTATAGGTCTCGTCTCAGATTTTTTGCAGGAAAATTACTTTCTAAATGGGAAGGACCATATGTTATTGTGGAAGTGTACCGCTCAGGTGCTATTAAGATTGCTTCATTGAAAGATGACTCTACACAAGTGGTGAATGGACAAAGACTCAAACATTATATTTCTGGAGATTCTTATAATGAAGATGTTGATGTTATTGAAACAGTTTCTCCGGAAGATTACATCCAAGACAAATTGCAGGTACCTGCAGAGTTCGTTTTCGAATAGGTAACAGATCTAGTCAGAAAAGTTTCGCGAAAAGTTCTTCCTTTAATATTTTTGATGTTTTTACTAAATATGAAAAATCACGAGACGAAAAATGGCAGGAAAAAGAGTCCGTGTGTGTCTCACACATAGGTGGCACGGGCCCACCCCTGGCCGCGCCACCTGGGTGTGAGAACACCCCGGAACTCGTTTCCGTCCCGGTTTCCTCCCGTGACTTCGTTTCGATGTATAATTTTCGCCTATTTAACCCCCCGGAGTCCCCGAGGTCTGTATATCGTTTTCTCGTCGTGTTTTGTTTTGAGTTGTTTCTGTCAGGAGTTGATCTTAAGCTTGGGGGAGTCATGGCCTCTTCAAGTGACAACAAGGGCAAGGGGCCCTATGTAGATGATCACCAGCGCCAGAAGTGGAAGGAGGAGCTAGGTTCTGGAAGAGCTAGGCCGAGAAACCCTGCTTTTGAAAGACCAACAAAAGCTAGGCGCATCTTTTCTCATGATCTGCAGGGACCAACATATCATGTTTTGGATCTTGACTCCATGCCCGTGATAGAACACGGCATGCTGGTCACTTTTGAGTTTTGCACTCAATATCAAGCTTTGAAGAGGGAGGTAAAGATGCTTCAAGAAGAGAATCTCAGGCTTCGCCAGATGCAGGAATATTTCATTAATCCAAGGCTGCTTCCAATACCACCAAAGGAGTAATTCGTCATCGGTTTAGGCATCCCCTTGGCTTGTTCCAAGCTTGGGGGAGTGCCGCGGTATCACATCATTACCTTTTGCTCATTTACTTTTCAAAGTAGAGTCGTATCATGAATAGAGAAGTTATCATATAGAATAGTTTGCAGTTTGGAAGCATCCTCCTTAGTCAGTTATCTATGTATCCCTTGGTGTGAGTTGCGGTAATAAAATATTAATGAGAAGTTTTATCGTTTACTTTTCGCACACTTTATGTTAGTTTGCAATCTCTCTTGTATGACTAGTCTTGTTGATTGGTATTGGTATCACATTGGGAGCATGAGTAGATTTAGTTGGTTTTGGCAAACCTAGCTTGGTCAGTAGCAACTTTACCTTGAGGTTTGAGTAGAGAAGAATAAAGAAGTGGTTGCAGTTACATCACTTCAGTTTTCCCTTATGTTTGGCTTATAAGCATTGTTATTCTTAAAGTTAAAATCGTTGTACCTTCAAGGGAGTTTGCATGATTGTTTTTATTATATGTATGTTTGTTTGTTTCATGCAACTCTTATGCTTGCTACCCAGCCTTGCTAGCCAAAGACCTGTACTGAGAGGAAATACTTCTCGTGCATCCAATTCCCAAAAGCCAAGTCACTTCCAAAGAGTCCACTATAAATTCCTATGCATGGTATTTCAAGCCATTCCAAGTAAATTTTCATGTGCTACCTTTCAAAAACCTTCAAACACTTCTCATTTTGTGCCACTGTTTTTAGCTCATGAGGACGTAGTGGATGGGTTTGTTATCTTCCATACTAAATTAAGTACCCCTCGACTAGGCAGCTTCATCTGCTCGTTATTAATTTTGCAAGGGAGCTGGTCAGACCATTATAATCTTAAAAAGAAAAAGAAAGAAAAAGGCACTCCTCCAATGGAATGTGAAAGTTGGTCGGCACCCGATGGAATCGGTTAGCCATGGTTTGAGAAAGGAAAAAGGTGGGGAGGAGTGCAAAGCTATAAAAGAGCACTAAAGTGCCAATTAATCAAACATCTCGGAACCGCTCTCACTTGTTTAGTATGGAAGATATTAAGAACTCCGTTGCTAGTCGTTGACAAAAGCAACCACCTCTCAAAACAATTTTTACCTCTGTTTTACAAATGAAAAGCTCTAGCACATGTTTAATCCCTGCTTCCCTCTGCGAAGGGCCTATCTTTTACTTTTATGTTGAGTCAACCTATTTCCCTCTATCTCAAGCAAGCATTTGAGTTGTTATGTTTCACTCGTCCATATGTTGATCCGTTTAATCATGTTTATTATCTTCCTTATTTTGTATAATGCTTTTATCTGAAGGAATATATCTTGAAAGCTTTCTATGAATGCAAAAGTTTACTTTGTTGAGCATATAGTCTTTGCTATATTAGCTCTGTTTTAAAAGGCTCCGTTTAAAAGAGAGAATAGCTTGTTCATCGTTCTTTGACCAAGAACTAAGGTTTGCCATTGCCAATTATAGTTTACCTTGTGCATCTTTACATGTGATTCCCTTTTACCTATTGCAAGTCTACATCTTATAAAGGGAAGTTGCTGTCTATTATAACTTGTGCCTTAGTGAATGTGATGCTTCTTGTCCGTATTTTGATTATCGACATTTCACTCCATAAACCTGTGGTCATGTTTACCGAGTTTACTTTTCGCTTGGGGATAAGCGAGGTCTAAGCTTGGGGGGGTTGATACGTCCAATTTTCATCACTATTTTGTATCATAATTTACTGTTATTCATTGATATATTTCATATTTAGACATGATACTGATGTTATTTCCTTTGCTTTCACATGTTTGATGATCATCGGAGGAGTTGCTGCCGGAGTCTGGATTCTGCTGGAAAAAGGACCATCAAGAGACCATATTTTGAAGATCAGGAAAATTCCAGAAAAATACCCAGAAATTATATTTTCCCAGAAGACTCAGGAAGCCAGAAGGAGGAGTCGAGAGGAGCCAGGGGGGCCCCACACGCCAGGGTGGCGCGGCCAGCCCCCTGGCCGCGCCAGCCCTGTGTGAGGGAGCCCTGGCCCACCTCTGGTCTCGCCCCTTCGCGTACATCATCGTCCCCGAAAACCTAAGTCAAGGGGGGGCTCAGAGTTAGACACAGCCGCCTCTGCGGGGCGGAGAACACCAGAGAGAGAAAGCTCTCCGGCAGGGAGAAATCTGCCGGGGAAATTCCTTCCCGAAGAGGGGAGATCGTCGCCATCGTCATCACCATCGCACCGGACTTCATCGGGATCATCATCATCATCTCCATCACCAGCACCTTCATCTCCACCATCACCACGCCATCCCGCTGTAACATCTTGAGTTGGATCTTGTTATATTCATAGGGGAAACTTTTCCGGTGTTGATTACTCTTGTAGTTGATGCTATTGAGTGGAACCGTTGAATTAAGGTTTATGTTCAGATTGTTATTTACCATTATTTCACCTCTGATCATGATCCATATGATGTCTTGTGAGTAGTTCGTTTAGTTCTTGAGGACATGGGAGAAGTCAAGATGTTATTAGTGAATTATTGTTGAGAAATATTTAATGGTTTGATATTGTTGTGGTGCTATTTCACTAGTGGTGTCATGTGAACGTCGACTACATGATACTTCACCATTTATGGGCCTAGTGAGATGCATTGTGTATTTGGCTACCGATTGTGGGGTTGCTGGAGTGACAGAAACCTAAACCTCCGTTGGGAAACCATTGCACCAGGGAGCGTAGGATCTTAGAGTTTAAGGCTGTGGTTAGATTTATCTTAATTACTTTCTTGTATTTGCGGATGCTTGCAAGGGGTATAATCACAAGTGTGTATTTATCCTAGTAAGGGTAGTGCGCTAGCACAGGTTCACCCCCATAACACCTATCAAACCAATAAATACTATTGGCTCTATGAAGCGAAAGCTCTTGACAGAAACTCCCGTGTGTCCTCAAGAACGTTTGGTTATTATAAGTACACAATCGGCTTGTCCTTTGCTGAAGAAAGGATTGGGCCACTTGCTGCAATTGTTACTACTGTCTTTTATTTACTCGCACTTTATTTACTCATATTACCAAATACCCCTGAAAACCTGTTTGCTAGTATTTACAGTGATTCCTTGATCAAAACTGCTCATCAACACCTTCTGCTCCTCGTTGGGTTCGACACTCTTATTTATCGAAAGTACTATGATACACCCCCTATACTTGTGGGTCATCAACTCCCATCTTCATAACCTAAATGAACAAAATGATCTAGATTCAAAGCGGAACTCAGCGGATGTCTTCTGACAATTTGGTCTCGCACCATCTTTGGACATGTCAGCAACTCACAGTCCCAAGAGGCCAGGATTGTCCTCATCTTCAATCGCTAATCTGATTTCTGCTATAGACCCTTTTCCACCTTAAAATCATTAGAATTTATCAAGTGAGAGCATACGAGACCATTCACATCCAAGAAAATACCGCACACTTCAGTCAAGAGTATCTAAGCATGAAAAATATGAAAAAGTTTTAAGCCACCTCATCAAACAAGGATGAGCAGTATTTACAAATAATTTAACATGACATACCACAATGTATTACAATACATAAAAAGCTCATCCTAATAGAAATGAATATTGTATTCATAAGCTCATCCACATAGCTTTCTTTAGTTGATTCATTTTTTAAAGGACTCATCGTGCACAAAGCAACATTGCCAACTTGGCTATCCCTGAGGATGAATTCTAGCCTCGTACAAACAGTGCACAACATATCACGGCCGGGGTCCTCATAAGACTCGTCCACTGGTTCAAAGAAGTTAACAATCTGCACCTGACCAATCAAGATACCATATGCTTCCAACAGAGGACATTATGTGATACACATCAACCCGTCATCATCACCATGGTAACCTCAAAGGTTGGTGACTAGGAGTACATGAGCATGGGAGGAAGCCACAAGCGCATGTGGACTCAAGCCCGATAAGACGGAGGCATGGAAAATGAGAAGGAAGAAGGAGTTGCTAAGAAGCCGTTGCCGGTTCAAGCACCGCTTTGACCAGACGCCAAACCGACTTGTCTAGTCTAGTCCAGATCGGAAAACGAACGGACGTCTGCAGGGATCAGAATAGGTGCGCTCGGTCCCGCCTCGGTCCCGGTCCGACCGACGCCACTACCAACCATGGAGTGGACACCTATCAATATATAATCTATCATGAATGCATACCAACAAGCCTAAAAGCTTGCAAAATGCAGCTTTGTGGCCATTTTCAAACTCGACCTTGCCCTCGTCTATCAACCCCTACTCACCGGACTGAAGGTGCGTGAAAATAATTATAATTTTATACTAAACTTTTATGCTTAATTATATAATATTATCATACTTCGATATTCATGAATAAATGTTACATACTTAGTTAGTAGCATTTATAACCAGAACACAATGTTGCAAACATTAATTACTGTGTTCTTAGTTACATACTTACACCGTATATCAATCGTTGAAGATATAAGATGAGTTGTGTTAACACATTTTGTAACAAAAGTAAAAGTAGTTTTTTTGAGACATTTCTGTTTAACGAGATAATAGATAGAATACTCTTCACTATGAAAAAAAGAAGAAAACACATGCCTCCTTTAGTTATGTTTTTACAATTGACGATTTGTATAGTTTGTATGTATATTTTTGTGTGAGTTACTACTTTAATTAAATATTTTTAAACATGCTGGTAGTTGTTCTAGGACACAGGATCTAAAAAATATCTTAATAGAGGTTTGTAGTGTATGATTGTGTAAAGCAAATTTATAGACTCTTTCGGAGTATAAATTAAACCATTGCCATGATTAGAGGGAGAGGGTGAATGAGCGTTGCAGCTTAGAGGTGACAAGTAGGGATAAAACTGAAGCAGAAACGGAATGGACTGCTGCCACATTTGTTTTCATATTTTTTATGGAAACAAAAACTCTTGGAAACAAATATAAAAACATGTACTTCCAAAAATAGATAAGGACCAAATAAGGTGCGGATGCGGACAAAAATTGGAGGATTACCAAAACCAAGAGTTCCATTAAATTATGCGAGAAAACATAAGCAACTCAAGTAAACCCAATAAATGTTCCCTAACACTGTTACAATTGAGGAGTAGGGGATGGATTTATTAGCCGGTTAAATTTGAAAAGGTCACATATTAGGCAATGCTAAATTGTCCATGTAGACAACCATAAAACAAAATTCCACATTATCAAAAACAAAAATCCGTGTATTCGTCTATACCGCCAGAAAACGTTGTTCCCTTTTCGTTTTCGCTTCTACCACAAAAATTCCATTTCTATTCCGCAAAATTTTGTTTCCGTATTTTCATTCTGTTTTCATTTCCGCAAAAAAGTCAGAAAGTTCCCTCGCCATTTTCATCCCTAGTGATGAGATAAAAACAAAATATCTTTCTAGCGTATGAACGAAACACCAACACCAAGGAGTATAGACAACTGATACGTGCCAATTAGAGTCACTAATCCCGCAGAATAAGTGTACACACTTTTGAACCTCTTGGTATTGTCAAGTTCATGTACTAATGTTTTTAATTCACGGCATTAACGCTTCCGCGTGCTTCTGACTGCGTGTCGTTCATTAGCCCATAATCATATAGGTTCCGACATCCAAAGTTTATGCAACCAATCCAGCACTGCAAGTTAACTTACTTCCTCTGATATTGACACAGTGAAAACTGCACATCAATAGTAATGCTGGTTTCAACTTTCTAGTGCATAAATACAAAATATGATGACAAACCGTATGAAACAACAGTATGAATCTTATCGCTGTAAAATAACTTGCCATGGAGTTTTCGAGGTCAGGAAGAAGTTACGGGGCACGGTACAAGTGCTTCTGTTACTCCTAAGAAAATAGCAACTGAACACAAATAGACAGGGTTATTAAAGTTAATAGTCTCATTCATAGCAAAAGTGGCTGTAGTTTAGTGGTGAGAATTCCACGTTGTGGCCGTGGAGACCTGGGCTCGAATCCCAGCAGCCACATTTGTGTTTTTTTGGATCCCCAAAAAGTGCGTTTCTCCAATACCAAATTGCTATAAAAATATAACCATGCAAGAAATTACAGAGCTCCACTAATCAAAACATATAGGGTTATGAGAAAATAGCAACTTGTTGTTGAAAATCCTAACATTTGTGTTTTTTTGGATCCCCAAAAAGTGTGTTTCTCCAATACCAAATTGCTATAAAAATATAACCATGCAAGAAATTACAGAGCTCCACTAATCAAAAGTGCGTTTCTCCAATACCAAATTGCTATAAAAATATAACCATGAACGAAATTACAAGCTCCACTAAAACAAAACATGTAGGGTTATGAGAAAATAGCAACTTGTTGTTTAAAATCCTAACATCTGTGTTTTTGTGGGCCAAAAAAATGTGTTTCTCCAATACCAAGTTGCTATACAAATATAACCATGCAAGAAATTACAAGCTCCACTAAAACAAAAGATATAGGGTTATAAAAAAATAGCAATTTGTTGTTTAAAATCCTATGAACTATTTTTTTATTCATTGCTAATAAACTTGTTTTAGTGACAGTTGTAACATGTAGACTACGGGTTTCCTGATTTCAACAGAAATGACAGCACCTATATGAAAATACTTCATGAGGTAAAAATCTTTTCTCCTATACCAAGTTGCTATAAAATATAACCATGCAAGAAATCACAGAGCTCCTTGGCAAACACTAAACAAAAGATATAGGGTTATAATACTCCATAGTGGTATAACATTTTATATACCGCTAGTGCCAACCATGGCTGGAAGAACCATAGGATCAGATGCACTTCAGTCAGTGTAAGAAGTTACTTGTGCGAGCGACCGTTGCAATTTAGAGGTGATGAATGAAAACAAAATACCAGACTAAACTTTGAACAAAATAAAAATAAGAATATTGAAGCATGCCAATTAGACAGCTCATAAATTTTTGTTGGTCTGATATATATGAATTGCATCTACTTATCATTCCTTTGAACCTGATTCAGTGTTACTAGTGTAGCATGAGGCAATCATATAGATATATGCTAATCTGGTAGCTTAGGTAAAGGTATGCAGATCAAGTCACTTTTATTGCAGATCAAGTCACTGATACTGCAGAATAGCTGTACTTAATCTTGGATCTATTACAACTGTCAAGTTCATGTCATGTTTTTAATCTACAGCTTTCCCTCTTCCATACTGCTTCAGATTGTGCGCTTCATTTCCTGATACATTAGTCTATAATCATATCAGTTCCAAAGTTTGTGCTACCCAATTCAGCACTGATAATTATTTTACTTCCTTCGATATTGACACGAAGTGAAAACTACAACAGGAAAACTACACACAAAATTGGGATACTGGTTTCAAACTTTCAACTCCCTAGTGCATAAACGCCAAATTATGATGACAAACTTGATGGAACAACATTGTGAATCTTATTTGCTGCAAAATAACTTGCCATGGAGTTGTCTTGGTCCTGTAGGCAGACATTATAAGTGATCTGAGTACCAGTACCTTGACACAGTTACATTACAGCTCCCTAGTTCATGTCATGTTTTTTATTAAATGCATTCCCTCTTCCGCAGTACTTTGGTTGCCCATTCCGCGTCATGATATATTAGCCCACAATCATATCAGTTAAATAGTTTACTTTGATATTGACACACAGAGAAAACTGCAGCAGGAACTACCCCAAATTGAGATTCTGGTTTCAACTTCCGACTATAAAGGCCATATTATGATAACAAGTCTACTACTTCCTCGAGCAGTTCGTCTGGCTCGCCAAGGCCGGCCTCCTGCCCGCGCACCTCCTCCCTCGCCTCCAGCGCCTCAGCGCCTGGGCCGAGCTGCTGGGCTACGTCGGCTCCATCACCGTCAAGCTGGGAGAGGTGGCCAGGATGGAGTCCTCAATCAAGGCGATGCGGCGCAAGGAGGGTTGCGGGGAGGAGAACGAGGCGGTGAGGACGATGCGGCAGAAGCTGCTGCTGAAGCGCCTGTCCGTCGTGCAGGATGTGGCGGACGCCTTCATGGCGCTCGGGGACGTGACCGACGGGAAGGGGCTGCTCGGTAGCTCCACCCTCACGGCGTCCGCGGGATTGCTGTCGGCGCTTATCAGCACGCACAAGAACTGGAACTCTTGCTGAAGTCTCAAGGTATACAGACACGCATTTGACAATAGGATGAAATAAAGCTCAAAATTGAGGTGAGAACTGTATTGGTAAATGAAAGAGTGGCTTATGGGATCTGGATCCCCGTGTTGGTGGTACATGTGAAATTCATGCTCATGCATTTGGTTGGAGAAAACTGACGCTGCGATTTCACCAAAATCAATTGGAATGTATTGTTATGTTTGTTAAATTATTGGGATGAAGGTTTGCTTTCTTCTAATTGCGTAGCTTAGGTTGACTTTGAACTTGAGTGTTTTGCTCTACAGTGAAATCACATATGATGTCTTCCTATAGGATCGGTACAGCTACATGGCAAATTATTTGAGGCATAGATGCACAATGATGTTCTTCATATTTGTTATCATAATATGGCCTTTATAGTCGGAAGTTGAAACCAGAATCTCAATTTGGGGTAGTTCCTGCTGCAGTTTTCTCTGTGTGTCAATATCAAAGTAAACTATTTAACTGATATGATTGTGGGCTAATATATCATGACGCGGAATGGGCAACCAAAGTACTGCGGAAGAGGGAATGCATTTAATAAAAAACATGACATGAACTAGGGAGCTGTAATGTAACTGTGTCAAGGTACTGGTACTCAGATCACTTATAATGTCTGCCTACAGGACCAAGACAACTCCATGGCAAGTTATTTTGCAGCAAATAAGATTCACAATGTTGTTCCATCAAGTTTGTCATCATAATTTGGCGTTTATGCACTAGGGAGTTGAAAGTTTGAAACCAGTATCCCAATTTTGTGTGTAGTTTTCCTGTTGTAGTTTTCACTTCGTGTCAATATCGAAGGAAGTAAAATAATTATCAGTGCTGAATTGGGTAGCACAAACTTTGGAACTGATATGATTATAGACTAATGTATCAGGAAATGAAGCGCACAATCTGAAGCAGTATGGAAGAGGGAAAGCTGTAGATTAAAAACATGACATGAACTTGACAGTTGTAATAGATCCAAGATTAAGTACAGCTATTCTGCAGTATCAGTGACTTGATCTGCAATAAAAGTGACTTGATCTGCATACCTTTACCTAAGCTACCAGATTAGCATATATCTATATGATTGCCTCATGCTACACTAGTAACACTGAATCAGGTTCAAAGGAATGATAAGTAGATGCAATTCATATATATCAGACCAACAAAAATTTATGAGCTGTCTAATTGGCATGCTTCAATATTCTTATTTTTATTTTGTTCAAAGTTTAGTCTGGTATTTTGTTTTCATTCATCACCTCTAAATTGCAACGGTCGCTCGCACAAGTAACTTCTTACACTGACTGAAGTGCATCTGATCCTATGGTTCTTCCAGCCATGGTTGGCACTAGCGGTATATAAAATGTTATACCACTATGGAGTATTATAACCCTATATCTTTTGTTTAGTGTTTGCCAAGGAGCTCTGTGATTTCTTGCATGGTTATATTTTATAGCAACTTGGTATAGGAGAAAAGATTTTTACCTCATGAAGTATTTTCATATAGGTGCTGTCATTTCTGTTGAAATCAGGAAACCCGTAGTCTACATGTTACAACTGTCACTAAAACAAGTTTATTAGCAATGAATAAAAAAATAGTTCATAGGATTTTAAACAACAAATTGCTATTTTTTTATAACCCTATATCTTTTGTTTTAGTGGAGCTTGTAATTTCTTGCATGGTTATATTTGTATAGCAACTTGGTATTGGAGAAACACATTTTTTTGGCCCACAAAAACACAGATGTTAGGATTTTAAACAACAAGTTGCTATTTTCTCATAACCCTACATGTTTTGTTTTAGTGGAGCTTGTAATTTCGTTCATGGTTATATTTTTATAGCAATTTGGTATTGGAGAAACGCACTTTTGATTAGTGGAGCTCTGTAATTTCTTGCATGGTTATATTTTTATAGCAATTTGGTATTGGAGAAACACACTTTTTGGGGATCCAAAAAAACACAAATGTTAGGATTTTCAACAACAAGTTGCTATTTTCTCATAACCCTATATGTTTTGATTAGTGGAGCTCTGTAATTTCTTGCATGGTTATATTTTTATAGCAATTTGGTATTGGAGAAACGCACTTTTTGGGGATCCAAAAAAACACAAATGTGGCTGCTGGGATTCGAGCCCAGGTCTCCACGGCCACAACGTGGAATTCTCACCACTAAACTACAGCCACTTTTGCTATGAATGAGACTATTAACTTTAATAACCCTGTCTATTTGTGTTCAGTTGCTATTTTCTTAGGAGTAACAGAAGCACTTGTACCGTGCCCCGTAACTTCTTCCTGACCTCGAAAACTCCATGGCAAGTTATTTTACAGCGATAAGATTCATACTGTTGTTTCATACGGTTTGTCATCATATTTTGTATTTATGCACTAGAAAGTTGAAACCAGCATTACTATTGATGTGCAGTTTTCACTGTGTCAATATCAGAGGAAGTAAGTTAACTTGCAGTGCTGGATTGGTTGCATAAACTTTGGATGTCGGAACCTATATGATTATGGGCTAATGAACGACACGCAGTCAGAAGCACGCGGAAGCGTTAATGCCGTGAATTAAAAACATTAGTACATGAACTTGACAATACCAAGAGGTTCAAAAGTGTGTACACTTATTCTGCGGGATTAGTGACTCTAATTGGCACGTATCAGTTGTCTATACTCCTTGGTGTTGGTGTTTCGTTCATACGCTAGAAAGATATTTTGTTTTTATCTCATCACTAGGGATGAAAATGGCGAGGGAACTTTCTGACTTTTTTGCGGAAATGAAAACAGAATGAAAATACGGAAACAAAATTTTGCGGAATAGAAATGGAATTTTTGTGGTAGAAGCGAAAACGAAAAGGGAACAACGTTTTCTGGCGGTATAGACGAATACACGGATTTTTGTTTTTGATAATGTGGAATTTTGTTTTATGGTTGTCTACATGGACAATTTAGCATTGCCTAATATGTGACCTTTTCAAATTTAACCGGCTAATAAATCCATCCCCTACTCCTCAATTGTAACAGTGTTAGGGAACATTTATTGGGTTTACTTGAGTTGCTTATGTTTTCTCGCATAATTTAATGGAACTCTTGGTTTTGGTAATCCTCCAATTTTTGTCCGCATCCGCACCTTATTTGGTCCTTATCTATTTTTGGAAGTACATGTTTTTATATTTGTTTCCAAGAGTTTTTGTTTCCATAAAAAATATGAAAACAAATGTGGCAGCAGTCCATTCCGTTTCTGCTTCAGTTTTATCCCTACTTGTCACCTCTAAGCTGCAACGCTCATTCACCCTCTCCCTCTAATCATGGCAATGGTTTAATTTATACTCCGAAAGAGTCTATAAATTTGCTTTACACAATCATACACTACAAACCTCTATTAAGATATTTTTTAGATCCTGTGTCCTAGAACAACTACCAGCATGTTTAAAAATATTTAATTAAAGTAGTAACTCACACAAAAATATACATACAAACTATACAAATCGTCAATTGTAAAAACATAACTAAAGGAGGCATGTGTTTTCTTCTTTTTTTCATAGTGAAGAGTATTCTATCTATTATCTCGTTAAACAGAAATGTCTCAAAAAAACTACTTTTACTTTTGTTACAAAATGTGTTAACACAACTCATCTTATATCTTCAACGATTGATATACGGTGTAAGTATGTAACTAAGAACACAGTAATTAATGTTTGCAACATTGTGTTCTGGTTATAAATGCTACTAACTAAGTATGTAACATTTATTCATGAATATCGAAGTATGATAATATTATATAATTAAGCATAAAAGTTTAGTATAAAATTATAATTATTTTCACGCACCTTCAGTCCGGTGAGTAGGGGTTGATAGACGAGGGCAAGGTCGAGTTTGAAAATGGCCACAAAGCTGCATTTTGCAAGCTTTTAGGCTTGTTGGTATGCATTCATGATAGATTATATATTGATAGGTGTCCACTCCATGGTTGGTAGTGGCGTCGGTCGGACCGGGACCGAGGCGGGACCGAGCGCACCTATTCTGATCCCTGCAGACGTCCGTTCGTTTTCCGATCTGGACTAGACTAGACAAGTCGGTTTGGCGTCTGGTCAAAGCGGTGCTTGAACCGGCAACGGCTTCTTAGCAACTCCTTCTTCCTTCTCATTTTCCATGCCTCCGTCTTATCGGGCTTGAGTCCACATGCGCTTGTGGCTTCCTCCCATGCTCATGTACTCCTAGTCACCAACCTTTGAGGTTACCATGGTGATGATGACGGGTTGATGTGTATCACATAATGTCCTCTGTTGGAAGCATATGGTATCTTGATTGGTCAGGTGCAGATTGTTAACTTCTTTGAACCAGTGGACGAGTCTTATGAGGACCCCGGCCGTGATATGTTGTGCACTGTTTGTACGAGGCTAGAATTCATCCTCAGGGATAGCCAAGTTGGCAATGTTGCTTTGTGCACGATGAGTCCTTTAAAAAATGAATCAACTAAAGAAAGCTATGTGGATGAGCTTATGAATACAATATTCATTTCTATTAGGATGAGCTTTTTATGTATTGTAATACATTGTGGTATGTCATGTTAAATTATTTGTAAATACTGCTCATCCTTGTTTGATGAGGTGGCTTAAAACTTTTTCATATTTTTCATGCTTAGATACTCTTGACTGAAGTGTGCGGTATTTTCTTGGATGTGAATGGTCTCGTATGCTCTCACTTGATAAATTCTAATGATTTTAAGGTGGAAAAGGGTCTATAGCAGAAATCAGATTAGCGATTGAAGATGAGGACAATCCTGGCCTCTTGGGACTGTGAGTTGCTGACATGTCCAAAGATGGTGCGAGACCAAATTGTCAGAAGACATCCGCTGAGTTCCGCTTTGAATCTAGATCATTTTGTTCATTTAGGTTATGAAGATGGGAGTTGATGACCCACAAGTATAGGGGGTGTATCATAGTACTTTCGATAAATAAGAGTGTCGAACCCAACGAGGAGCAGAAGGTGTTGATGAGCAGTTTTGATCAAGGAATCACTGTAAATACTAGCAAACAGGTTTTCAGGGGTATTTGGTAATATGAGTAAATAAAGTGCGAGTAAATAAAAGACAGTAGTAACAATTGCAGCAAGTGGCCCAATCCTTTCTTCAGCAAAGGACAAGCCGATTGTGTACTTATAATAACCAAACGTTCTCGAGGACACACGGGAGTTTCTGTCAAGAGCTTTCGCTTCATA